>JACMIJ010001938.1:0-10723 GCA_014805365.1 Koerneria luziae | reverse complement strand
TTGTAAGACACACGACCGTAAACACCTGTACACTAATTGTAAGTTGCGCGCCCAAAACACAATGTAATGATTGTTTTTTTGCTGATTTTGCATTGAAAAAAAATTAGTTTAATATTTCAACATCCCATTTTTCAAAATTTTCGACATCCCGGTTAACGTCAGTCACACACGAAGAATATGTCTGCGAGCGGCCGAAGAAGTCCAATAGTACCTCATCGCTATGGACGGACGCCAGGTGACCGCTCTCTAATTGGCACTCGGCCTCGGCTTCTCTCCACGTCATCAGTTCCGCATCGACTCGTACGCATATGCCCGTATGATCATTTATGAGCTGGTAGCCGAGACCGCATTCGGAGCCTCCACCGATGAGAGGAGCAACTGTCGTTGTCGTTGTTAGGACGAGACCTTAAAATGCAGTTGTTATTTTTTTTACTTATCTTTGAATTCTTTTACAATGTTGAAATGTTGAAATGCATATCTTTATACAGCCGATATATGTACTTATCCATAAGCATAGCAGAAATACATAAGAATCTAGTTTCAATTACTGCGTTTATATGATATTTTGAGCAAAACATCGCTTATCGTATTTTTGCAGTATAATAACGGCACACATGTATTATATGTTATGTAGTACATACTACACATATTGAAAGTCAAGGTTTTTTGTTGTACTCTAATACTATAAAAATTCAGCGAGCAGCTGATGATGCGTCACTTTAGCTCTATGTAAAGTTAGACAAGAACACATTATAGCATACAGTTGACGAAGATATTGTAGGAATGTTATAGTAATACAAACCTCCGATTTGGCAGATTGAGTATACTGAGTAGTCGGAATGGACATCTTCAATCCATTCTCCATCGATTTGAAAAGTCATCGCCTGCGATGGATCACATGTCAATAGTCCTGAATTGTAATTGGCACATGATACAAGAAACCTAGGCAAACGTGCAAACTAACTAGAGTTATTTACAATAAATATACATAGTCAACAAACTAATTTTCCGAACTTAGAAATCCAAAATTCGAAAAAAAATCTGGAAAAAGTGACCTTGGTATACATATATAATACATGGCTAAATACAATTGTTCGACTAATTGTAAGTTATAGTTTGTGCATACGATTGTTGGTGTAATCGAATGGAGTTCCGTCAGACCACTTTGGAACGTCACTTGAATTGCACCGGAGGCCAATCCAGTATGCGCAACAACCCACCAAAGCAGCTTGAATGGCATCGTTTTCCTTAATAAAGTAATTTTTTAAAGTTTCAGCTCAAGTAGTACTTACATTCCGTAAACTTGACTCATTTAGCCTGAATTGTACCCCTTAATGTAGTTCTAGAATTCATGTTTGCCTGGGCGCGCAAATCCCCTGCACATTTTGCGTGCGGGGATGCCAGTGTACCAGCCAGGCACTACCACCATAAGAGTGGACACTGACCTTGTAAGTACGAATATACATAGAAGGTGGTTCGGAAAATTAATGCCATAATGCCTAGCAGGTTTGTTGTTGTCAGGAACCTAGCGATATTGGCGACCATGAATTTGCTACGCCACGCCTTACGATTTGGTGCGTAACAACATTTTACACTAACGACACAGAGAAAGATAAGCCTCGAATAAGCCTGAATAGTGCTTGAGTGTTTAAAACACTCATTTTTTTCAGTGTTAAATTTTTCGCAATCCTATTTAAAAAATGAGTGTTTAAAACACTCAAGCACTAAAGAGTGTTTATAACGCTCAAAAATTTTAGGCTTATTTTTCTCTGAGGAATGACACATCTCGTCCGACCATTACCTCTTGCGAGTGTATCGAAACGAGGTCGCCACCGTCCCTCTGGCAGACCGCACGCGCGTCCTCCCACACGTGCGGTTCGTGCGACGCCTTGTAGCACTTGTCCCCGAAAATGTTCGTATACCCGATCGGACATGACGAAATCGCCAATGCGCCTGCGCAACACATGTACAGTCATCGGAACATAACAAAGGAAATGACATAATTCTCTCTGCTTACAATTAGATACATATCTAAAATGCTATAAAGAAAACCTAGCCACTATAAAAAGCAATAACTAACTATAAAGTGGAAGCTCACCAGGAATGACGGAGAATGCGAAAACTGACAATAAGACACACGAAAGAGAGATCATCCTTCAGATTCTTGACAGAAGCGGAGTATTAAATAACTGAAACGAGTACGAAGATTTGTGATGTACAGTACAGTGCGCGCGAGCATATTTAAACACCGCGCATCTTACAATTAGTGTCGCCCCAAACGCGCGACTAATTGTAAAATAAAGGTAGCTTATTGAAAGCAAGTTTTGGTAAGGTCGTGACTACAGTGAGTATTATTTCTACTCGTAGAAAAGTTCCCAAACTCCGTTTGGGAACTTTTCTACGAGTTGCGCACGCCCTGAATAGCGGCTTTGACGACTACCTTTTCCCACAGTTTGCCAAGTAATTCAACTAGTAAGCCCTTCTAGAATGTATGGCTTGTGCTCTCACTTAACGCACGCAACGCGTGCTCATGTGTCGCGGTGTGCGCAACTCGTAAAACTGATCCAAAGTTTCAAAGCCCACACTCAAACAAAGCGTCAATATGGGCCAATCTATATGATCACATTGGTTCAGCTAAGAGAATCAAAATACTTTCAGGCACAATCAAACATATTCCTGACTTGTAACTAACATACAGGATGTCGAAAATTTTGTAATGGAAGCACCCCAGGAGGTCCACAGTTCCATAGCAAGATTTCACGGCATGTGGAAATAACTGTAATCGGTCACGATGTGGATATTGTAAGGGCACATTAAAATATGTAATATCAAGTCAAGCTGACGATAAGTTAAAATCGTCAAAATACAATACTATTAGCTTACCTGACTCCGTTTCGTACAAATATCCGACTGTTGATTTATAATGGTATCGTATTGTTAGGTTTCATTCCAATTACCCATATTGCCAAGGTTATCAAAGTTTCCACAAACCTATGTCACTTCACGAGCTTCTGAACCTGTACTGAATTGTGAAAGACTTGATTACACTCAGAAAACTGAATATACAATGACAGTCGGATATTTGTACAAAACGGAGTCAGATATTCCAATAGTAACGCAAGCGACGCGCTCATGCGTAGCGTTGTGCGCAACTCGTAAGACAAATCCTAAGTTTCAGCTTCCACATTTGTACAATATGGACCATATGATCGCATTGGTTTAGCACAGGAAATCAAGTACTTTCATACACAATTAACATTTGTAATATCAAGCTGACGATAATTTGAAATTGTCAAAGTGCAACACAGCTATCCTTATCAGGCGATGCATCCGTTTATAAGTCCGGTTAGACAAGCTGTGACGTGCGTTTGCCGGACAGCATTATATAAGCATCAACAACCGTTCCTTGTTACTCTGGTATTTCGGATGGGCCCCATTCTGAAAATGGGGAAGTATTCGTGTGCCATTCACTTGCCCATTTTCAGACCCACAATGATCGATCTGAAAACGGGCATATAAACGCTTGCCCATTTTCAGAATGGGCCCATGCTAATACCGAAGTACTATCATAGAACAAAGGAAAATGAAACGTACATTTGGTGATTAGGCCTTGTTATTACAATAGAATTCTACACATGTATTTTAAAAAAACCTCAAATGTTGACTCAAGAATCAATCATTTTAAGCTTGTGCGTGAAAAAAAATTTGCTCGTGATCTTTCTCGTCATCTTACAATTATCATCATTTTCGGTTCGTTTCCTTCGTGCGTCCTTATTTTGTTATTATTACGTGTAGCCGACTCAACGAATGCGTTCATCGCAGGATTCGACTGCGGCTTCGCACAAATTAAGTTTTTCTTTCACTATCGATTGTTCATTCACCTCCGAGCATTGAGCGCCGCATTCGCCAAAGACTATTGATCATTCCTGGAGTAGGAAAACCTGTTTTCGAGTCGACTCTAACAATGCAGCTTATTGAATATTTAGTTAGACTCTTTGTTGTGACTTACTCTTATTGTTAGTGAATGATACCATGCGCTTCTTCGCAGCTCTCAACATTACAACTGGCTCCTGGGCACACGCCAAGCTGGCAGCAACAGAAGTATGTAGATACACACTGTTTATTCGCATAGTGCTCAGAAAATGAAAAGTTCGGTGGAGCCACGATAAACCTTTTCCCTATTTCGATACAACCGTGTAAAATGATGTGTCACTTCATAACTATTTTCACGTGGGATGTCGGTGGGATTTTCGTGGAGTAACATAGAGGTAGATACATAGCTTAGATTTATAAGACACATCGCAGACTGTTTCGATATGTTTGGTTTGGTTTGTCGACCGAGAAAAATGGTGGATCGCGGTTCCACCAAACACTTCATTTATTGCGTGAACATGGAACATACACTCGTGAGCTCGAACCATGATCATTCACAAAACATAATTTCAGTCAAACAACGAATTTCTTCTTTTGTTTGCTTCGTGATTTAAGCTGTTTTTATAGGGACTAACATATAATATTTGGCTCATAGTATTTTCTGAACATAGAACATGTCTGGAAACAGCAAAAATTATGCACATTGTTAGGATTGCGAAATGAAGAAGAGAAAGTGAATCCCGGTAAGACATATTCCTGACTTGTGACTAACGTAGAGCATGTCGAAAATGTTGTACTATGGACACTCCAGGAGGTTCAAATTTCTCTAGAAACATTTCACGGCATGTTTAAAAAACTGTGATTCGACACAGCGTGGATATTATATGCTCCCGATATTGTGCCATACAGAGTGGTGGCATTCAAAAGCTGGCAAATGTCGCGTGCCACTTCCGAACGCCAGTGCCACTTCCGGTGAGATGCACAACTCGCATGACGTTCGTCGTTGTCGTCACGAAGCGATCAGTCGGAGCAGCCGCGGTGACACTGAACGATTATTGATTAGTTCATTGTCAGAAACTTGTGGTCTGACATTCGCTCCCTATATTAAAGAACCTCCCAGTATTCATTAGATACGTATTCTTCAGTGCATCATTACGGTATTTACCCAGCGCACTACTGCTGCAATAATAGACTCCTCTGTTTTCAGAGTGCTTTCTCGTGACCTGTTATAGTGACGGAGTAAAAAAGATCTCTGGATAGGTCAGTGGAAACATATGTGTATTCTAAGCTATTGTATCCACCACCAATGTGACTAACACAGCAAGTGGATCTTCCGTCCCTTCTCCTTCATAAAGAATGACTTGATCCCCATCGACGAGTTGAAATTCGTCGAATCGGAGGAGGACGTGAGAACCAGCGGAGGCACCGACGAAATATTCACAAGAGAGACCGGATGAACGGGAGGATGGGTACTCCGGTGAGGAGAACTGGAATCGAGCATTGTGAGATTCATAATCATCCCATCGATATATTTTGTGAGGGTTTTCTGACCCCTTGATGTGATCTACCCAACCCGGAGAAATTATCACGGATTTTTGATTTTTTGGAATGTTTTTCTCTGTCTGAGTACACTTCGATCGATAGTGTTGATGTACATGCTCTACGACTACCATCCAGCCGCGATAGTGCCCTCACCAACCCTCCCCATGGAAACCGCGAGCTCGAAGCTCGAATTCTTGTGAGCTTACAATTAGTAGAAATTCAAATTAGATAACAGAAACCTGCGTGGTTTCGAGCTCACGAAATCCGGGAGTTTACTACCACCCAGTGGTATAATACTTGAAAACTTCTTAAACCAGGACTTTATAACCTTCATTGATAGTTGCAATGAGAATGTTCAAACGGCACCTCTCCTTCAACAGTAAACGCGTTTGTAGACGGACACGGCTTCGGTTTCGTGCAGGCGTATGGTAATCGGCTGCCGTCCTGGCACGAGATGGACGTCCATTGGCCGCCGAGATTTCCCGTTTGCATCGCTGCGCATGCGCCGAAGATCGCATTCGGCATACCTTCAAATGTCGATTTGGTAAACTTCATTCAGTCGTTGTCAAAATAAACACACTTCCCTAAGAGATATGTATAGTACATTAAACAGTGAGTTTACTCCTTCATTAGCCACCTTGTAGGCTTGTTTGAGGTTTATTTTTCACTGATTGCGAGTGTGAGGTGGCTCTGCGCCAACGGTTTGTAACTTTTCATAGATCGCCGATTATAAATTTGCATGACTTATTTCTCGAAATGTACATATGTATATTCAAACAAGGTACCGGCGGTCAGGAAACGTTGTGTTGCATACCTTGATCGAAGTTAGTGTAATCCATAACAGAACCGTCAGTCCATGTCCCACTGTCGTTTTGTAGTTGGAAGCCGATAAACAAGGCATTCGTCAGGCGCTCCGACAAAGCCTGACGTCTAATGTAGTCGTTCGTCTGAATAAACATCACATATTAAAGAAGGCCAGAAACATATCCTAGGAAGCGAAAACCATCATATCCTTATACAGTTGACCTGCTCACAGAAATTGCGGGTTGGTTATAAGGTTATACACCTTCTGCTAACACACAACTTCCTGCCTCCTTTATGGAGAGGGGGGGGGCCTATTTTGCCTTTGAAATAAAGGTGGGGAGTTCACCGAAAGATGCCACTTGTTTATTCTACGCCATACCACTTTTTTTATTCTCAATGCTGTGGAAACTATCAACACCTCTTGTCGATGAATTGCAGCAAGATATCCACCGTCCAGCTGGCAATCAACGTTTGCTTCGCTCCACGTCGCAAGCGTCTCGACGATGCGCACGCAGCCACCCGTCGCCTCATCCACCGGCTGGTAGCCGAAACCGCATTCGGACGCCGACGCGGGTGGGGCGCGTGCGGTCGTCGCTGCGACCGTTGTTGGGATGGTGTTATCTGAATGCGCCGTGCCACACAATTTCTGCGACACCGCGATGAGACTGTGGAATTCAGAAAGTTGCAATTTTATCGAACACAAATTTCCATTTTCATCTTTTCTTATTGAGGAAATGTGTGTTCAAAAATGGGTTCAAAATATATCATCAGCAAGTTATGTAAGCAATCTTTGCATTGTGCCCTGTTACTCAGAAGAAAAAGACGGACAATTTAAAGGGGGCCGAAAACCGTTAGTTTGTCGAGGAATTTGCTTATGTGTATTCTCTGAACACAGTAGTGGTGGGTCAATAAAACACACTCAAGATGAACACATTTTCGCGAATACTGGAATATACTGGCTTGAAATATATAATAATACATAGGTGCTTCGTCTTTTTTCTACATTATATTCGATGAAACAAAAGTTATACCTATTTGACAAATAATGCTGAACGCTGTTTCACTCAAATCTACAGTGTACCAATCGCCAAATGTAACCACGAAAAAAGTGCCCTCGGCAGGATCGCACTGCTTTTCCTCTGTTCCTGAAATCAATAAATTCAATCTGGCACTCATACATTTTTGCGTTTTATCTTTGCTAAACATTTTTTTGCAACAAATTATAGGATCATCATGGAAGGATCGTCCCAAAAGGATCATCCCAAAGGATCATCTCGAAAAGACCGTCTCAAATGGATTATTCCAAAAGAATAGGGATGCCTATAAAGGTGCCTTTAGAGATGCCTAAAGGATCATCACAATAGTATAATCCCGAAAAGACGATCCAGAGACACTAGTCATAAGAAGAGCACGTACTATTGACATACCTGACTCCGTTCTGTACAAATATCCGACTGTCGATTTATAATGGTATCTTATTGTCAGGTTTCTTTCCAATTGCCCATGTTTGCCAAAGTATTCAAATTTTTCACAAACCTATGTCATTTCACAAGCTTGTAAACTTGTGCTGAATTTTGCAAAACTTTAATACGCTTACAAAATTGAATATATAACTACAGTCGGATATTTGTACAGAACGGAGTCAGATATTCCAATAGTACCGTAGTTGGTATACGTAACGGGCGTTCCGTCCGACCAGTACCGTTCGAACGAGGTCGCGTTACAGCGAAGCCCGGTCCAATAATTACAACACCCGTCAGCTCCACCTCGAATGGCCTCGTTTTCCTGACAATGGCAATACGTAAAACGCGGGTGGAATTTGAGTGCTTTAAACACTCTCAATTGAAAGTTTAACACTAACAGACATATTCCTGACGTGTGACTAACGTGCTGGATGTTGAAAATTGTGTATTAGAACCCTGCAGGAGGTTCAAAATTCCAAGGGCAAACATTTTGCATTATGTTAAAATAACTGTGAGTGGTCACAGTGTGGATATTACATGGACACTAGAGTTGGCCAATCGACACTTTGCCCTCTCGACATTTATACCGATTCAGCTAATAGTATGTACATTCGGGGTCAATTGACAAAGTGTCGAAAAAGTGTCGATTACCGAAAAGTCTCGTATTGCCAACTATAATGGACACAAATCCAGGTATGACCTTGGGTGGTCATATTATTCAGATACCGAGAATGCAGTCTGCCTCATAGTCTGCCGCGTTCCAATGAAGCCATCGAAATCAGATATTCTGGCACATTACAATGGCGCAAGACGAGACACCCTGTCATCCCTTCAATCTATTAATAATAATAAATAAATAAATAAATGTCTATGCTCTTTTTTGTCCTCACCGATTCCGAGTGAATGGAGACCAAGTGGCCGCCGTCCGAACGACAGATGGTTTCCGCCCCATTCCAGTCGCGTTCCTTCATATACGTCCGGTAGCACTTATCACGAAAGAGATTGTCATAACCGGTCGGGCATTCTACGGTTGACGATGTGCTACCTGAAAATAGGGAGCCGGTACGAATATCCGACAACGAGACTACTCCCACTTTTCCAAAAATGATATGAATACTTGACTACCTTTGCTAGGCCATCATCTGTTGAAATAATTAGAATTATTTCAAAACTGTAAAAACTAACCTTTGAATATGAATATCGTAATCAGTAGGATGCACAAATCGCTGGAGATTTTCGCCATGATCGTTACGATGGAATAGTAAGGCGACCAGGAGAAGCCTCTGGGCAATCTCTTTCACAAATACAATTCACAAATGGACACACTACAAGGACAACAATGAGTGCTTCAGAGCGAGTGTTTTATGAAGATTGCAAGTTTCTCTCAGCGATGAGAAACTCTGTGTGCGTTGATCAAGCGTTTCGGCTTTGTTCACTTTTCAGAGATATGACTGATTAAGGACTGAGTGACACTAAGATCAATGTTCCCTACTATTGCAATGTCTAACTCCGTTCTGTACAAATATCCGACTGTTGCTAAATAGTCTATTTTGTAAGCGTATTCATGTTTCACAGCTCATTGCAGGTCTATAAGAATATGAAACAACACAGGTTTTGAATAATTTGAACGCTTTAGCAAACGTATTTCGTTGATTAGATTCATAACAATAAGATCTAATTATACAACGACATTCGGATATTTGTACAGAACGGAGTCAGGTATGCCAACAGTAGGTTGTAATATTGTGAGTAAGTTTACGATTACAACCGTCACACGTCAGATGAATGAGGCCGGCTGGCATATGTCGCATATGTAAAGCAAAGTAAAACAAAGTAAGCCCGTGTTCAAGACATTTCGCCTGCCGCGGTAGTAAAACTCCGGAATCCACGAGCTTGAAACCTCGGAGGATCCTGTGAGCTCAACGGAACTGTCCATTAGTTATCAGAAACCTGGGAGGTTTCTAGCTCACGGAATCCGAGGGGTTTACTACCGCGGCTGAGGGGTGTCCAGAGAAGGAAGGCCAGGACGTTTTGGGGCAATTTAAAGGGGTTCATAAACCGTAAATTCTTCGAGGCAAAAACGGATATTTCCTATATGCTTGCTCCGCTCACAGAAGTTGGGGGTCCTTTATGTACACACATTTATATACCACAGAAAAACAACGGTTTTGCGGGTCCTCTAAGTCCGAAGTCGCTCACGCATTCACGCGGACTTTGTTGCATATCATATCTATGTAATCACAATTATTGGTCGTGGGAAGAACACTGCATCTTCGTGGTGTTATCGCACTCACGAAATTGTCCGATAAGTGAGAAAATCATAGTTGAAGTGCGTAGTCAGTAGTTCGTAGTGAAACGCTAGCATGCGTACTCAAAAAAGCTGTTGATTATGAACAAACACATGTGATTGTATGTTGCCATCGAATAGTTTATTTTTGCATTTTTGTGAGCCTAATGTGGAACATAATTGAAGCATTGTAATGCATTGCGCTTGGATTGTTGGTTCTCGTAAGCAGCAGCCATCGATGAAATTGGAAAGAAACCTAACAATAAGATAACATTACGCAGTGACCGCCGGACATTTGTACAGTACGGAGTCAGGTATGCCAATAGTATACTTCTACCACTGCCATTTTCTTGCCATTCACGCCTGGTGAAGCCAATCCGAGAATGGGATATGCAAAATTCAGATCTTCGTTGTTGTACAGCATTAACGTAAAGTGTAACAATTGTGCTTTTCGCTCACTTTCATTTCTTCTTTGAAAATGTCAGGACGTCCTATCACACATCGTGCCCACAGAGTGGGCGGTAAACTTTTGCACCTTCGAAAACCACAGCTTGCGACTGATAACACAGATCAGGTGGAAAACGTTCTACAAAGGTGCGCATCTTTAGCTTAGAGGTATGAAAAGTTACCCTTTACTCATAATTTGAATAAGTTTGAGTTTTTTAGTAGTGACATTATTACGAAAAGTGATCGGTGCGTCTGCATGCTTGAGCAACTTCGGATCTAATTGTAAGAAATCCGCAACTGGCCAAAT
>JACMIJ010001937.1:0-10727 GCA_014805365.1 Koerneria luziae | reverse complement strand
TTGAGCCTTGTAGAAACCAAAATGGATCTTATAGATCAGTTGGCGCAAATGCAAAATGGCGCAAATGGGGTCCTCTCGTATAATATACACTGCACATTGACAGAGAATTCCAGGAGCATGATGTCTATTTTTTTGGGAAAAAATGTGCGGGAGATTTCAAAATGTGCAAACTTGTAAATCCATTCTCCGCGTATCATAGTCCAGAATGCTGTACGCACGTCATCAATGGCCAGAACGTAGACCCTAGAAGGCGGACAGGTAACTATTTTGAGTTCCTTATTTGCTTATCCTTAAAAGAGGCTGGAAACCGTCATTTCACTCGTAAGAATGTGTTATAATGAGTGTTTCATTGACCCACCACTTTTCTGTTTAGAGAACACGCATAGCAAATTCCTCGGAAAACTGACGGTTTCCGGCCCCTTTAAGTTTTCGGAACTTATAATACAGTAGAATTTTTTAACACTTTTAAGAACGTACAATATCTATTAGAGTATGTTCATTATCAACGGTTACCGTTTTTATGTGTGCCTGAAACTATAAATACTCGGAGGCTAAAACTACCATTTCCTTATATACTATTGGCAAACCTGACTCCATTCTGTACAATATCCAATTGTCGCTGTATGTATGCATATCTTATTGTTAGGATGGTCTCAAAGTACCCAAATTTGCTCAAGTATTCAAATTGTTTTCGCAACCCTACAACGTTTTACAATCTTGTGAAAATGTTATGAACTGTAAAAAACCTACACACGCTTACAAAATTAATTGTATGATGACTGTCAAATTTTTTGTGCAGGACGGAGTCAAATACTCCAATAGTGCATGGCCCCCGCTCACAGAAGTCGCGGGTTTGTTATACAGACATTTCTGTCACAACAAAACAACGCTTTCGCGGGTCCTCTAAAGAGGGCCAAAACCGTCAATTTTTGGAGGGAAAATGCACGGTTTCCTTACGTAGTTACCCCGCTCACAGAAGTTGCGGGTTCTGTTACACACAACAACGGTTTCTGACCCCCTTTAAAGGATGTTTCTGAGGTTCGTCTCTTAAAAAAACAGAACAAAAAACGTTACCAATATAAGCGCAGAAGTAACATGTTATTGTGAAGTGAGATAGGAGCATAGCTACTTATTTGCTCCATTACGGTCACGAAAATACGAAACTTCCTTTCCCGATATACATGTTGCTTAAAAAATTGAATAACTCAAAAAAGAAGTAGAGGAAAATTTCTATAGAAAAGTTAAAAAAAAAATTCTCTGTTTAATAAACAGTGTTTATGCAAGCCTTCCTAACAAAGTAATGGAACTTTTTTTTAAAATTTGCAAATAGTAACTTAGGTAGTACCACTTGCTATACACGACATTTAACCGTTTGGCACAATTAGCAGGGTATTCACACACGCTGGTTTCCTCAACTCAAAAATGCACTTTGCGTGAACGAGAACTATCCACGTATTTATAAAAATGCCTGGATAAAAAAGTCCCATTCAGTCTCGAAACTATAATACAAATGCCAATTTTCGGCAAAAAATATTTGCAACAACGATCTAATATAAATGCGCAAAGATGTGTACAAAGGTCTTCATGTTCGTTTAAGATCGTCAAAATTATACTCCGCTTTCATTTCCGCAGCTTTTTGTGCTTGTCGGCATAATATATATCGTTTGCCTACAGATAGAAAGAAATTTTAAGTCCGAAAAAATTTCATCTAACAGCGAATAGTCTAGAACATGAGAATTATGACTCTGCTTTTTCTTTTTCATTTTTTTTCGTTCAAATCAATTTTTTTTTTGCTTTGCAGACCAGAGTGAGTAAGCCTATCATATGAAAATTGATCAAAAACGTGTTAGGATTCACCCAATAGATGACTGCTGGATCGCGTTTTACCGGCAGTGCTCTATGCCGCGCATGTTTAAAGAAGGCCGGAAACCGTGAATTCTCGGAGACAAAAACCATCGTTTCCTTATATACTTGCCGCCCCTCACAGAAGTTGTGGGACTCTTGTACACACAGTTCTGCTAACACAAAACAACGGTTTCTGGCCTCCTTTAAAGGAACCCGGAAACCGTCATTTCTTTTGTGCAAAATGTGTTCATAACGAGTGTTTTATTGACCCCCCCCCCACTTTTGTGTTCAGGGAATACACATAAGCTAATTCCTCGGTGAACTGACAGTTTCTGGCCTCTTTTAAATCGATAATTTTTCGGTTGTCGAAAATTTTTTTCGAACAGCTCTGATGAACATGCGACAACCAAGGCTTTGGACGATTTTCCTGTCTCCACCAACAGTACTATTGGAATATCTGACTCCGTTCTGTACAAATATCCGACTGTCGATTTATAACGGTATCATATTGTTAGGCTTCTTTCCAATTACCCATATTTGATAATGTATTCAAATTTTTCACAAGCTAATGTCATTTCACAAATTTTTGAACCTGTGCTGAATTGTGAAAAACTTTAATTCGCTCACAAAATTGAATATATAATGACAGTCGGATATTTGTACAGAACGGAGTCAGATATTCCAATAGTAAGTACGCTATTCTTAGTTCGCCGATTGTACAAACCGGCGATCTAAGAATAGCTTTCAAACCGCGTGCTTTGATGACATATTTGCGTACCTCAAGAAGAACCAACAACATCAAGCCACAAAGTACAGCCTCCACGATGAGTATGCCAATAGTCTTTCGTCTTTCCGGTACGGATAGTCGTTTGAAGTAGCGGAGAAAAACCAGCAATACGATAGTAAATGTGGTGTGTGTAATGTACACAATTGGGCGTAAATACGGTATCGGATGAAGGAACATCTAAGAATGTATTTTACGCATTTTTTAATTTGCACTTTAGAATTGCTACCTTGATTTAGGGGGACTTTGTTCCAGTTAAGGTAGTGTGCTTTTTGTTAGAAGTCTGTCCCTTGTTTAGGCTAGGCATATTTTGTTCAGTCACTGATATTCGCATACCTAGCCAAAGATAAATTCGAAATGGCGAAGTTGTTACTTAGAAAAAATAAGGCTCATATTTTGAGTTGTCTAGACACTTTTTACAAGTGTTTATGACATTCATTCTCTCAATTGGATTGCTTGATATTTGACACAGAAGAATATGAGTGTCTTAAACAATCAAACACATTTGAGGCTTATTTTTTTTCTCTGCATACAGCCTGTAAGAAGAGAAATAACTTTCTACAGCATTTAGTTCCACCATAAATCTTCCTTCTTATTGCCTAACTGAAATGGGGTGGAAAATTGAATATTGTAGGCTAATAAACATATTGTTTTTACTTGCACGTCGTTGTATGCGCAAACGGCATCATTGTCATGACGACCAAAGTTCTCGATACCGTGGTACGCTGGACGGCCGCAAGCGATTGTAATGTATATGGGCTGTGAGAAGACACATACTCCACATGCGACATACACAAGCGTACGGATGTGCGTGACCTCAATATCACAGTGAAAACACAAGCATTGATATGCGAACGTTAAAGGAGGAATCCCACGACTTTTAGAATGCTTCGATTATACGTCTAGGAGATAGGAATCGCTTGGCTGAAGACGTTCCCAAAGTTTGAATGTTCTAGCTCTATTGGCGGCTGAGATATGAGCAAAAAGAAATGGGCCTGAATGCAGGCGATCCCGCGAAATTCAAACATTATTTTTCTTTGGATGAATGTGACTGAAAATAATATCAACATATTCAAAAACAGCAATGTTGCTTCTCATAATGTGTAGTGAATCTTGCTCTACTTGTTGCTAGTAGCACTTCTTTTAGTATTTAGTCAAAGCGCAGATGTGACGGGAAATGCAACAAATAATTGTCCTGGTATTCCTTCTTTAAAGGGGCTTAATCCACTATACGTGGAATAGGCTACGCCTACTTTACGATAAGCGGCCGGAGGTGCGTCGTGCCCTCAACATCACAATGTACCTGACATATTCGGGACTCGTGACTAACCTATATGATGTCGATAATTTTTTATTAGAAACACTCTAAGTTCTGCCTTACAATTAGGTAGCGCCACGTTTTCTACCATAATCTAAAGTATGCTGCAAGCAAAGATGAATCAAACACGTATTTGGCTGTACGATTGCGCTGATAAGTCAGCGGAAGAAAAGAAACATCTGCCGCGGTAGTAAGCTCCCGGAATCCGTGAGCTTGAAACCTCGGAAGATCCTGTGAGCTCAATGGAAATGTCCATTATTGAACAGAAACCTGGGAGGTTTCTTGGTCACGGAATCCGAGGGGTTTACTACTGCGGCTGATGTGGCTGTCAGCCGCCTTGGGCTGTTACTTGATACATGAACATTGTAGGCTAATAAACATATTGTTTCCAATGCCCGTATTACTTGCATGTCGTTGATACATGTAAACTTACAATTCGCGCGTTGGTAGTTGAGTAAATATGCAAAAATCGTTCGAGAAGCAGGACGATGTGTACGGAATGCTGGACGCCCCACAGGCCGGCATAGACGAAATTTTTTATGGATGCAACAAGGCTATGTCGAGCCCAAATGATGAGGCACTCATCACGTAATGTGTATAGTATTTCCACAGGAAACAGTGCATAGAAGTTTCCTACGAATTCCTGAAGTAATATACTATTAGCATACCTGAATCCGTTCTGTACAAACATCCGACTGTCGCTGTTATAATCATATATTATTGTTAGGATTTTTTTCAAATTATTACCCTGCCATGAACTGTGCAAAAATAAAACGCTTACTAATTTGAATATACAAAAAAAGTTATTGTGCTATCAAATTTGAATATATGGAATATATGTATTCATCTTGATGGAAGGAAACCTAATAATCAGTTTGATCAAACAGTAACAGTCGGATATTTATACAGAACGGAGTCAAGTATGCTAACAGTACTTAATTACGATGCCGAAATCGATGTCCTCAAAAAAATCAATGTTTGAAGTTTTTGCCGGTCGCGTTTACGTTGTGACTGTAGCTAACGCGTGATATGTTGTTTGAAGTTAACCGAACTTGCGTACTATGAGAAAATCAAGCAAAAAAGTATTCTCAAAAACTCTGGTTTCAACGGAGCCTTTGTTCCATCGCGATAGACGCTAAACTTACACCGAAAGTACGGTAAGCTTTTTAAAGGCCTTTTTTCCTTTTTTTCTTACTATGTCCGAGTCTTATGTTTGCTGTAAAACAAGAATAAATATGGCATAGTTACATGCTATTATTGGACGATTTTCTGCCTTTCAAGCCTCACAAAACACTCAATTGGCATCTATAACACTAAACAAGCTACAAAAGTGTCAACCACATCTTAGCCAAGCTATGGTTAATGGGGACATAGTACTTTAAAAAGTGAGTTTACACCTTCTTTAAGCGCCAAGCTATCGTACTATGAGAAAACTGACACATAAGATTGCGAAGCGTATCAATGAATGACTGAGATCCTTCTGGTAACGAAAAAGATGAACGAGGGTAACTCCTTCGAAGAGTAAGGTGACTATCGCCTCCTTTTCCCATGATAAGTACTGAATGAACGTCATGAATTTGGATTTTTTTTGGAATTTTAAGATTTATTTTAGTGGATTGTGTTTCTACTAGGAAAGCCTCCTTTCTAATGGTTACCATCAGCTAGCAATCATAATCATACGAAAATGTTCATCTTAGCGATTCACTCAGATAGAAATAACCTTTATTTTATCTCGTCTTAAATATGCTGACTATAATAGAATATAATAGACTATAGGGAATATAATGGACTATAATAGACTATGATATATTCAATGGGAAAAAGAGGGTTTATGAGACAGCCACACTAAGCTGGGAAGTGTACATTTTAGAAACATTTATGAACTATAGAAAGGCGCACAAATTAGCAGATGAGGTTAAAGGGGGCAAGAAACCGTGAGTCTTCGGAGGTAAGACGCACCATTTCCTTATATAGTTGCCCCTCTCACAGAAGTTACGGGTCTCTTATACACGCAATTCTGCTAACACAATTTTAAAAAAAACCGACCTCGAATAATTCAAAAAAGCAATACATGAACTAGTGGCAGTCGGCGTCTGTAGATAGTATTGGTGTTTCACTGACAATTAAATCGATATGTTTCGAGAATAAACGAGGCCAGTGAGTAAACACAATGATTCGTCATGTTGATTGTTTGCAGCGCTCATACACAGAGAGAAATATGACCAGAAAATGACCAGAAATAAGCATGGTCAATTGTACATTGCTTCGTAGACAACACTGGAGGCCTCTAAATGACCAGAAATTGACCATTATAACAATGGTCAATTATAGTTTCTTTCTTCGGCTCTCATGACTGTTCCCTATTTATTCATGTTTCACCGCAAGCATAGGACTTAGCGATAATATGTGTTAAAGCCGGCTCGTGTGTTGTAAAACGAATAGCTATCATGATTTTTCACACTTTGAAGTTCATATGCAAGTAATGTGACCAAGATAGTCAGTTTCAATAAAAAAAGTGTTGATGGTACACTGTGCACATATTCACTTCTATGCCTGGAATACAATATTTTTGACAATTAGGTGGCTACTTTTGTTTTGTATTCCGACTGATTTCTCAGAGGCATGGAACTGTGGTTTATCGAGGACTTTGTTTAAGTGTGTTCCATGAAAAGCAATAGTTGCGGGTCAATAAACCGTTCGTTTTGAATTTTTTATGTGTATTCATTGAAATGGAGAAGTTGTGGGTCAGTAAGTGGGGTATGATAAAAAGTAGTCTTTTATATGACCATATTGCTATGTTTGGTCAATTTTAATTGAGGAAGTGGTCATATTTTTGACTATGAGCAGTTTAAGGTCAATAATTGTCTATAAAAATAGGTCATATTTCTCTCTGTGTAGTCCTAATACCTGACTCTCTCACTGCGTTGTACTTTTTTTATAGACTAAAATTTGCATATGCTTTGTTTATTCATTAAATGCCTTTGTGTCCGTATGCAAATGAAGTACTACATTAGTTCGGAAGCCACGCCCTATTTATGCAGACGAAACTGACTGTAATTTTCGATCTAACTAGGTACCATGAATATCATTCCATGATCCACAGCCAATATGCAAATATGTATATTCACCCCACATACCAGTTAATCCTAATTCTCCTATCCCCCTAGTTGTAAAAAAGTTATTCACTTGTAATGTGGCGTCTCGCTCACACTGCGGGGCAACTATTATTCGTTTCACAGGAAGAACGCTGTTATTCCATGCATGAAACAGTATGTGTATCCGAGAGTTCAATGTGTTCCAGAGTACAACCGTTCGACAGTCGGTTTCTCCAGCGTTATGATGGACCAGGATATTGTGTAATAATAACGTTCAAACTTTTTTTTCTTTTTCTTTCTCTTCTTCTTCTCTGTGTTTTCCATAAATTTTGTTCAACAAGCGGCAACAGGAAAACGGTTTATTGATCCTTTTGTTAAAATAGCCAACGATGAATTAGCGCAGAGTAGCGCTGCAAACCGCCGCGTTTTCCACTTTTGCGTTTACAGCAATCCTGGTCTATTCGCGGCAATGATAATGTTATTAATCAGTTAATAGGCATCTCGAACCGGGGCAACAGCATTAGCGCAAAACCTAATTTTTTTTGAGTTCGGTGTTTATTCCAAAATCAAACATTGATTAACATTCGTGCCATTATTATCAGTGGGTGTCACGGATTGTGCGCAAGTGATTTTTTCTGCGTCTATGACATCGTCCCGTTGACTCGACAACTCTGTCTGCTCTGTTCGACGACGACAACACAAGAATCCTTGAATTTGACGAATCTTTGGCTCGCAGAACCTGGAAACAAGTCTTCATAAAACTTTTTCTTGTTAAAAGAGGCCAGAAATCGTCATTTCATTCGTAAGAAAATGTGCTCGTAACGAGTGTTTGATTGATCCACTACTTTTGTATTCGGAGAATACACGTTAGCAAATTCCTCGGTAAACTGACGGTTTTCAACGTCCTTTAACCTTCCCTATTTCGTCTTCACTGCCACTGTACTCTGGTTGTCCTGTTTCTAGAGAAGAGCTAGAAAGGGAACGGTCGGTACTGAATACGAAGGTTACACCGATTGTTGTGGGACCTTTTTCGCATGTTCAAAACCAGAAATTCTGCCACCGTTGCGTTGAAAAACGACTTGTATGTTCATAAATTACGAACTGGCTTATCCTCTCATAGATCTTTTCTCCTCGTATCATCGTCCAGAAGACCGTGCGCACGTCATCAATTGCCAAGACGTAAACCCTGGAGTTTGTTTTAAAAAGTTTTAGAATGCAGTTCTCATATGGACATGCTTTCAAAGAAACGAGCAGCATAAAATCAAAGGTATGGTGCACCAATTACGTGAATCTTTTGCTTAGGCATTTTTTGTTGCTTATTTTTCCACGTATATTAACCGAACCGGCAAAAAACTTGCCAAAAGAAGCATGGTTGGTGTCCATGCAGAAGTTGGAAAGGAAGATACTCGCGTATGCTTTGTGTTGCATCGAAAATATTTCGCATTACTGTTCCCTGAATTGTATGTTGCTCTTTAGTTGGCAATGCGGGATTTTTCGGTAATCGACAATTTTGTCTACAAAATTGTCGATTGGTGTAATTGACTATGCATTTTTAAAGTCATTTCACAGTCATTTTTCTCTGTGTGTTGTAATATCCACTCTTTTAAATACTGTATTTGATGAGCATGTGTCAAATAATATTTCAATGGGAGGAGGTGCTACTCTGTAGCACCTCCCAAATTGAAATATTATTTATTCAAAATCAGCCTGATCGGTTCATATTGAACACTCTAATCTTTGGTATAGTTGAAAAATAGTATTTCTTTTTTTTATTGTTTTTCTGCTATATTGTATATGTTCTGCAGGAACTATTACGCACCAAAAATCAAATTCCATTCACCCAAAACTAAAGGATCGAGGAATCCTTTTTTAAGATTTAAGAAATTAATGAACATTCCATTTTTGCAAATATTAAACACACATGCACACATGCACACAAAAAAAACTTATTTTTTGGGTTTAATTTTCTTAGGCCAGAAACCGTTGTTTTGTGTTGGCAGAATTGCGTGTATAGCAGACCCGCAACTTCTGTGAGGGGGGCAACTATATAAGGAAATGGTGGTTTTCGCCTCCAACAGTTAACGATTTCCGGCCTCCTTTAAGGTTCATCCATAAGATAGCTGTATTTGATGACGTACACACAGAGAAAAATGACTAAATTAAATGACTGCGAAACGCTGTAAGACATTATATGGCTTACATTTAAGCCATTATATGACCTATTTCGCAGCAAAATAAGTCATATAATGGCTTAAATGTAAGCCATATAATGTCTTACAGCGTTTCGCAGTCATGTTATTTAGTCATTTTTCTCTGTGTGTAATCGCGTACCGGAGTGAAGTGAATCGACGTTAAACCCCAAAATACGGCTTCTACGATGAGTATGCCAATGGTCTTTCGCCTTTCCGGCACAGACAATCGTTTGAAGTAGCGGAGAAAAACCAGCAATAGGATGATAAATGCCGTATGCGTAATGCTCATCAGTGGAGTTACATATTCATCCGTTCGTATTGCGAGCTAAAAAAACAGTTTAACAAATATATTTAAAGGGACCAGAAACCGTCAGTTTACCGAGGAATTTGCTTATGCGTATTCCCTGAACACAAAAGTGGCGGGCCCATAAAATACTTGTTTTGAACACATTTTGTGTGAATGAAATGACGCTTTCAGGCCTCCTTTAAAAAATATTTAAATCATTTTTTTTGCAAAAGTAGAAGAAGCGCGCGGATTCCTAATATGGGTCTCGACAGCTTTCTCTATTTTTTATCACACGACTTGGCACACAAACTACTTAGGCATACATTCGCGACACTGGCGTGATCAGCCGCACATGTTGCATTCTGTTTATTCTGGCCCAGGTCGATTAAAGGTGGCCAGAAACCGTGAATCCTCAGAGGCAAAAACCACCATTTCCTTATATAGTTGCCCCCTCACAGATGTTGTGGGTCTCTTATGTACACAATTCTGCTAGTACAAGGTAACGGTTTCCGGCGCCCCTTAAAGAAGAAATAAATGCACTTTTCAAAAAAAAGTCGTAGAGAAATGTGCGACGTAACGCCTTTAGCGTTGTACTTCTGTAAATCCTACAGTCACAAACTTGCCAATTGGTTGTATGATAATGTTAATAAAAATCACGTGTTGCCACGAGACAAACGAATTCGATCGATCTAAACACTATGAAATTGGGACCTTGCGTTTGCTGTGCAACATAAAAGAATAGGGCATAGTAGTTGGAACTTTTTAGGTCTTTCAAACCGCATAAAACATTCAATTGGTATTTATATCACTAAAAAAGAGAATAGCGCATATGCTCAGAGAAAAATAAGGCTCAAATTTTGAGTGTTTAAACCCTCTTTAGTGCTTGATGGTTTATAATCTTCATTTTTTTCAATAAGATTACGAAATACTCAACACTGGCAAAATGAGTGGTTTAGGACACTCGAGCACTATTCAGGCTTATTTGAGGCTTATTTTTCTCTGAGTGAAGTCCACCCGTCAATGGTACATAGCCGTTGATGAACATGCAAGCGGCATCTTCTCCGTGGCCGGAATGATACAGAAACGGTTGATCGCTCTCCATTATTTCCCGTATATCGGACACGCGACCAAAGTATCTCGTTCGGATGCACGCAACCGCCATATACACCGGAGGCGAGACGACGCACGCGATGCACGCGACGCACAC
>JACMIJ010001936.1:0-10728 GCA_014805365.1 Koerneria luziae | reverse complement strand
GCTCGCACACTACCGCCGGACGGTCTATGTACAGCATCTCATTTGCATACGACAACAAAAGCATCTCTCACAAAAAAGAATATGCAAATTTTAAACCGGTGGGCTCAGTGTGATGAACTCGAAGAGAGAGATAATAAACATAAATATAAGCAATATTAGCTACGCTAATCTTATTTGTTATATTGTTTTAATCAACTCAACAAATTTTTAAATAATTGTATGCACGTACTACGTCAACTCCTGGCATGCAGTGAAAATCTTGAAGATGAGTGATCCCGGACGCCTGCAGCACCTGAAAGCAGCGTTTAAAAAACCTCTCGATATATCTTGTTTGTACATTCAATTGTATGCACTATTGGCATACTTGGCTCCGTTCTGTACAAATGTCTTATTGCTGTACAGTCAGAGAATGGTATCTTATTGCTATGTTTCCTAGTAATTACATAAATGTGCAAAAATATTCATTTTTTTCCGCGATTATATGCTATTTCCCAAGCTTGTGTGAACCTGCTATGAACTGTGAACAATTTGAATGCGCTTACACTTTGTAAGGGATAAAGCGTATTTGTGTAGAACGGAATCGAGTATTCCAATAGTTCATGCATTTTATTGGCTTATCTGGCTCCGTTCTGTACAAATATCCGACTGTCGTTAAAATTTCCATTTTGTAAGAGTATACACGTTTTTCACAGTTCAGCGCAGTTTACAAGCCTGTGAAATGGCATGGATTTGCGAAGAGTTTGAATACCTTTACAAACTTTAGTAATTGAAAAGAAACCTAACAATAAGATTTGATCATACAGTGACAGTCGGACGGTTGTACAGAACGGAGTCAGGTAAGGCAATAGTACCTCGACGGTTGCATTCAATTGTTGCTCGGCTTCGGTCCCTGTTGCCATTCCGATAAACACAGCGCCAAAGAGCACCGGCCATATGATCAGGAAATAATAGTAGCCGAAGGCGTAAACGCGCGGGTGGCAACATAGTCGTTCACTATTCCGCCGAACATACCCAATCGCCTGTAATCAGAGAAAAGAAAGCCTCAGATAAGTCTCAAATTGGTTCAAATATGCCTCAAGTTGGTCTCAAAAGTTTTAGTGTGTTTAAAACACTCTTTTTCTTCAATGTTATATGTGCTGCAAAACCGGTAATTTTGTTGCTAGAGGCAACATCTATGAGTTAGGCAACAATATAAGGAGATGGCGGGCTTTTGCCTCCGAGGATTCACGGTTTCTTGCTCTCTTTAAGTATTTCGTGATCCTATTGTATAAATGAGCGTTATAAACACTCCAGCACTAAACGAATCTTTGATGGCTTTTTGAGAGGCCAATGAATGCTTTTCTACGAACATACCGTTCCTCGATGGCGAAAGAAATACAGAGAAACGAAACAAGTCACTTCGATTGAGAATGCGCTCATTACGATCGACTAAACGAATCTTTATTGGTTATGACATGTCAAAAAAGGCAAAATCTCCCGGTTTCAAGGCATTTCGCCTTGCGGGTAGTCCTGAGAAGGCCTGTCGTTGACATATAATATGCATATCGGAGAATCTCCTGTTGAAGGAAGGTTTGACATCATAGGACTCACAAATGAGACGTTTACAAAAATCATATCTACGAGCGCTGTGCATTACATGCTCTTGGCATATGTACCCGACTCCGCTCTCTACAAAAAATCTGACCGTCACGTTCAATGTTCAATGTTGCATAAAGTTTTGCATCTCTACACCGTTACCAAAGCTTGTAAGGGATCCTGCAGTCGGATATCTGTATGGAACGGAGTCAGATATTCCAATGTCTCACCACAGGAACGAAAGATGGAAGTCCAAGTGGTCCGAAAACCCCGGCCGTGTATGCACAAGTCATCGGTAAGAGCACCGGCATCGGACAGACAATGTTGAGCACGATCTGTAGAACGGCCAGACATAGCTGGAAGTGGAACCTCGCCTTGTTAGTTTGCGTTTTCCTATTAGTTGGTCAGTGTTATGTAACTCCTGCTCAAAAATGAGTGTTTTAAACACTGAAACACTGAGCGAGTGTTTAAAACACTCACATTTTTAACATTATGTTGTGTAGGTATTATTGAAGTAAAACGAATTGTCGCAGGCGCGTAGCAATTGAGAGCGCGCGTCGTATAAATCGTGAATTTTAATATGCTTGTAAGCATTCTACAAATCCAACTCAGTATTACAAGTTTCTTACTCGTCAAGCGAAACACAACCATACCAAAGTCATGTTTTTAAACGCCCAGAAAGGGTAGCACAGTTCGTCATTTGGTCGAACAACGGAAAAACGTGACAGTTCGCTTTGCAGCAGGAATAAGCATGCGAATACGGAACATACCGCTGTGGTCATGACGATCCGTTCATGGACAAATCGCGGCTGAGATTGTGAAATGATGAAAAACGCAAAGACAATTTGTAGTATAACGAAAATGCCCAGAAGAAGATGTACGTAGAAGGACAAACTCCAAGTACTGCTCGCATATGTCGCATCGTATTCAGAGAAAAGCAAGGACAACGGGAAGGAAACGGACATTTTACCCGGAATTGCTTGTTCAGAACCTCTCATTTATATACAAACATATCACCTGCTTGTTAAGAAATGCAACTTTTACGGACAACTGCACTCCACACGAAAGCACGTGCGTATGGCTCATAGCCAGATGTTTTTTTTTCTCAACTAGACTTTAGTTTTGCTTTTTAACGTGTAATTTTTTTTAGCAATTACATCTGATGTTCGCCGAAGGTTACTGTTACTGTCGTTTTTTGCATCCACTAGCTTCTACTCGACCAGAGCTACACACAGCACGCTCAGCATAGAGTAAGAAGGTGATACTTTCCGGCGTCCACCCCCTAAGGTTTCCGTGTCAAAATGGGTATACCCTCTACCTGAAATCTTTTGGCTAGTAGTTGATCCTATGCAAAAGACCTTAAAACGTGGGAAACCCTCTGATGAAAATTGCCGCCGTGGGCACACCGCATCCAATTGTTTTACTACTTATCCGCCCTACCTTTTTATTCTATGACGCTCAGACATTGACAGACTCAGTATAGCTTAAAACCGGTCTCAAATTTGCATATTCTCCGGTATTTCGGATGGCCACATTCTAAAATTGGGCAAGTTTTCATATGTCATTCTAACTTGCCCATTTTCAGACCTACAAAGGTTTACAAGTTTCTTTGTCAATGCGAGTGAAACCTTGCTATCCTACGGGTGTTCGTAGGCTTTCATGGTGGTTCGCGAGCCTAATCATTGTTGTTTTCACCTCAGCCAACAACAACAAACAGGTGTGTCATGAGAACTGGACTTATGCCCCCTTGCTCGTTCGTGTTTCGCATCAAACAAGACGATGCGTAGTGCCTTTGCTCCTTCTTTAAAGCGTTTTGTGCTAATTGTCCAGTCCGGTAGAGGCAAATGATTGATCACCAACGATAGCTAGAACAAGAACATCTCCGTGGCAACTACAAATGAAGAAAGGTTGCATACAAAGAAGCTATGTTTTTGTTTCCGTTCCGAGGTAGGAATCAATGAACCATTGTTTGAGACGACTCCACCAATGGAGCTACATAACTGTTTTGTTTGACAACACACATTCGAGAAAATGAGTGTTATAAACACTTAAGCATTAAGAAGTGTTTGTTGCACTTAAAATTTGAGTCTCCTATTTTTCTGTGTGTCTCAATTTTGTAACACGTATTTTTTTTACATACTACATCTGATTATGTAAAGTGAAGGGAGGCGGGGCAGCTAGAAAGTTCAGCACGTTATCGCCGTACATACTACATTGTGGTGAGGTACATTCAAAACAGGAACCAGCGTAAGAGGAACGCTTGTCTTTCGCTGTCTTTATTTCTTTCATGGTGAGCCAGCCTTCTTAAAATAACTTGGTGGCACACAAATTGCCTACCCAACCAAGGTGTTATCCCTCCGGGGTCGGCAATTGGTAGTGATAGCTCCGTGTGAATGACTGGGCACCTTTGGACTTGAATAGCCCCACAACGTCCTGGCCTTCTCAGGACTCCCCGCAGGTGAAATGCCTTGAGTACGGGAGGCTTTACCTTTTCTGCCTTCTGTCTAGGAAGGTATCGCGAACGTCGGAAAGGTTTCCAGTTACAGGGTGACCAGAAATTACGTGTGCACATCTTGCGTGTTAAGCCTAAAAGCGAAGAAGAACTTTTGGTTCAGATTCACTTTATTTTATTGACTACCATGCTTATGCCTAACTTTGTTCCAAATATTGTTCAAATCGGTGCATTTTGAAAAGATTGGTGAAGCCGAGTTCTCGTCGTACCTCCATATTTGTTATTCACACTAGTGGAATCTCTACTGCAACCATCGCTTGCTCGTTGGGTGTTCATCGGAACATGGACTTCAACACGATTTATGATAGGAGGGATGTCAGACATTCCCGGTAGTGGGAGGTAACCATCGGTTTTGACTTTATCGAAGAACAACACCGTCAGAATGACGCTACAACGGAATCCGCAAAGAAGAGAGAAGATGATGGCCCAGGAGATAAAAACA
This sequence comes from Koerneria luziae, assembly GCA_014805365.1. NCBI lineage: Eukaryota > Metazoa > Nematoda > Chromadorea > Rhabditida > Neodiplogasteridae > Koerneria > Koerneria luziae. Next base: position 6,199 of record JACMIJ010001936.1, on the reverse strand, counting down.
GTGAAGGACATAATTCATACCATCGTCAAATCGAAGCTCATGCTTGCCTCATATCGTATACAGAAGGCGACTATTCTCAGTACGAGGAATCAGGAACAGATGCTGAAGAGAGTTCGAGCCCTTCTCACTGGCACGCACTCTGTGGAGACACGGCACTGATTTTCTTCGACGAGCAGCTCTTCACAGTTGAAGCAGCACACCATCTCCAAAACACTCGCGTGCTTTTCCCGAGTGTAGAGCATGCCAAACACATGGGTAGTTTGGTGAACAAGGCCTCCAACTTACCCCTGTGATGGTCTGACCGGGTGTCAGTACTATCAGCCATACTCCGCTGGTGTTCGTGGATTCCGGGATCGAGATCAGCCGAGTCTACTACGCGGATGAGAATATTCCGATTCCTTGGCCCTGTCTCCACTTCAGAAACACCAATTGGAACTTCCAACAAGATGATGACCCGCCTCACAAGGCGAAATCTGTGCAGGCATCGTGCAGGAGCCATTTTTCCGGGTTTGTCGTCGGCTACGAATGGCCGCCTCCTCCTCCGGCCTCAACACCCTCGACTATCCCGTATGTGCCATTTTGGAGGCCAAGGTCTGTGCTAAGTATCACCCCAACCTGGAGTCCCGCAAGGCTTCTCTCGCCAAGCAATGAGAGAATATTTACGTGTCCTACCCTCGTGCCGTCGTCGAGGCATACCCCAAGCGTCTGAAGGCAGCCATCAAGGCCCGCCGAGGAAGGATTGAAACTTGAACGTGAAATGTTGTTGTTGATGGTCATGAGATGTTGTGATAAAATTTTGATGCTATTTGGTTGGGTTTCTGAAAAATTATTTCGTTTCAACTATGCACACGTAATTTCTGGTCACCCTGTAGAGCATGTTGCTTCCGCCGGGCCACAACACCTAATGTGTACACTACAACAGAACTTTAACTAGCACTAACAAAGGAATATGCAAATTTGAAACTTTCAAAAATTGCACTCTCAGCATGATGTGCAGTCGTATCAGACTACCTCAAGTAAATCCGAAGTCGAAAACCCAATACCCAAATCAGGGTAAGAGACCAGGATTGCTTCCCTATAGGAAAAAAATTCCGTTTTGGTATTCATATCGCAATAACAACTTTCATCTGAATGTAGGAAACAAATCAATCGATCTTTCAAGTTTTATTTAACTTCCTCCAGCCGTTCCTCTTTTTCTCTTTTTCACCTCCACAAAGAAACACTCTCTCTCTCTCTATCTGCTGCTTTGTATCCAGTTATCCCATTACGCTTGCTATCATATAGTCCATACACACACGTCATACATCGCAAAGCACAGAGAGAACAGAACAGGGCCATACAACATACCACCGCTTACTGGGATCCGGCTCCCACTATAAAAATGCAAAAAAAATGTTTATTTACAGCGCTTTTTTGGAATTTATGGATGGCTCTTGCTCTAATTGTAAGGAACACCACTGACACAAAGGCTCTGTAAAATAATGTGTCCCCTGTTTACATATAACTTACAGCGCAAAGATTTAATGTGTTCAATGAAGAAACGCCAATCTACATGTTTCAAGCTATTCCCATAACATTATATAATACTTATCACAGGGAATCGGATCCATGTAAGCGGTGGCATGCCACACAAGAACAGAAGCCATGTTCTGTTAAAGAAATTCTGAGAATTGCAATGTGCCATCATATGGAGGTAGCACGGGAAGACAACACACTACAACATAAGTTTCACTGGGCTGCTCTCCTTTGCACGTGCTGATCATGCTCAGAGAAAAGTAACCCTGAAACATACATATTCTTGACCTGTGACTAACGTACAAGATGTTAAAAGTTTGCACTGGGAACACTCGAAGATGTTCAACATTTAAATAGAGATTTCTCACAGGATATTGCAATAACTGTGATTGGTAACAGTATGGATCATATGTGCCCTGAAATAAGCCTGGAAGGTGCTTGAGTTTTAACAACTCATTTTCTCCCATGCTAATGATGCTGACTATAAACTACATTCAGTTCAAATACTGAGGGTTTGTAACACTGCAGCAGTAAACAGTGAATAAAACCCTCAAAATTGTGGATTATTTTTTTTTGTGAGTGAATGTCTACCCAATCCTTATCCGTTAAGCTCCATATGTCGACGCGTAACGTTTCTATTCTTCGAAAACAGGGTGATCTTCTAGTGTAAGACGTCAAAAACAGGGTGCTCAATAAAAATTTGGGTTCACAAACGGGGTGCTTGGATGTTACGGTATTCCACAAACGGGTGCCTCGGTGTTATCAATAACGTCATTGTTGATGCATGGTAAACTCCATAAACTCTTTTGCTTAAACACTCGTTTCATCTTGTCTCTCCATCTTTTCCTCTTCCGCCCTTGGGTGCTGTGGCGGTGTACATGCGAGTATGGTATCCATCTCACTCCCTCCCCCTCGAAATACCCTGACTTGACGAAACACTTCCAGACTGTGCAAGGTACATTGTATCCCCGGTTAAGACACTAAATTTACATTCACAGTAATTACTTTCACTTGTATATATTTCTATACTCTTGTGCCATACAAACATATTTCCAGTGTTATTCTTCTTTTTACGGTGTGTTTCTTGCAACGTATAAATTATTTTTAGTATAAGGCTCTCGCACAATATGCCTATGATGGGGTTGCTGTTGAAGAGAAAGTGAACCAAATAGAAGGGAAAAGCTAATTATGAGTGCGAGGAAGTGAAATCTGTGGCAAATGATGAATTGCAAGAAGTGATCACCAACAAACTGGAACAGTATTTCAAGGTTACTGAAGACACATTACTGCTTTCATATCTCACTCCGTTCTGTACAAAAATATATGACTGTTGTTGTACATATAAGCGACTTTTTTGGGATTCCGAGATCCAGATATAATAATTGTGCTCGTGCGAACGAGAACGAGAACGAATACCTGGCGTTCATCTCCCGTCGCAAGACTCAAAAGAGAAGGCCTTTTCTGTGCAGGCGAGAGAACTCAGACTGGCAGATGGTGTGATCCAAACCATGAGCCGATGGGTATCCATCGAGGAATAGCTCTCTGGTGTCTGAGGTCGTGGATATGGCACTCTATGGTGGGATAAGAAATGCCGAGAGTGTTAACCAGTTTCCGCGTGCTAGCTTCTGGCTGTTGCTTCATAGCAGTTACGAGGGCGTCATTATCGGTTGTCAGTCTTCGACGTCATGCTCCCCGTCCTTGAAGTGGTTGTACCAATTGTCAACGGTACTGTGGATAACAAAGTCCTCAAACCAGCGAATGCAGCAGTGATGTTGCGATGGGCGGTGCGAGCGGAGGAGCCACGAAGGAACTCGTAGAAGATAATAACACAGCGGTACCGTTTCCCAATAGATGTCATTCTAAAGCCAGGACCTGCGTATACAAAAAAGGACCCACAAACTTCAAAAACCTTCTAGTTGCGTAACTTCACTTCTGAACAAAAAAAAAAGACGTTCGTAACACGGTACAGTTTGCTTGCTATGCAAATTAAGTATTTTAGACAGGTAGAAACAACATGCCGTAGGTGGGATCACGCTGTCATGAAGCCGTTCTATCGTTCGTTTTTTTTGTGTGCTCCAAAGCATCACACATAGCACGTTGTTTCTACAGTATCTTATTTGCCTACAGTCTACAGTACCTTATTTGATATTTCTACAGTATCTACAGTACCTTATTTACATACGAGAACAAAGGCTATCTCACCGTGACGTTGAGATGTGCAAATTTTGGAGCTTCGAAAATGTGAAAATTACACTATCTGATCATGATGTGCGCATGCATCCATCGGACATGGCATTGAAAATCGACTAAGCGACGAACTGCATATCATATCCATCAACGTGTGTGGCCTGCTCATTTCTCCCATTGCGACAGCGCAAAATATCGTCCTAATGAACACCCGGCATACCGCCCGCACCGTCTGTTTCTATTGTGATCATAGGTGCATATTGCTTGCAACTGGATAGTTGTTTGGCAAATACAGTTGCTTGTTTCCAAGCAAATATCTGTCCCCTATAAGTAAAGTATAATAAAGTACTCCCCTATATACGCACAGAAAAAATAACTTAATTCGCAAAATAAAATGACATTGAAATGACTTTTATTTTGCGAATTAAGTCATATAAATGACTTACAGCTAAGACATATAATGACTTAGAACGTTTCGCAGTCAGTTTATTTCGTCATTTTTTTCTGTGTGTATGTACTTCCCTATGAAGTACAACGGTCTTACAAGCGTAACTGCCCTATTACTTTCGCGATAAAAATATTCTATTCTAAAACATATTGATTGGCGTTACGTTTGCAATCTCAATTGTTGTAATATGCGAGATGGTCTCTTGCTTCTTTAGAAGGCCAGCTTCGCCCCCCCCTTATTATGCAATCTGTCTTCTTTTGAAAATATGTTTTTTTTTCTAAATATAAGAATTATGATAGGCTATACCAGCAATTGCAAAACGTTATGAAGACGGATTACGGTACACGAGTAATGCAGACAGTTAAAGGACGCCAGAAAGCGTTGTTTTGTGTTAGCAGAGCTGCGTGTATATTATTGAAGCAAAACGAATTGTCCAAGGCGCGCAGCAACTGAGAGCGCGCGTCGTATAAATCGTGAATTTTAATATGCTTACAAGCATTCTACCAACCTAATTCAGTATTCTAGTTTTTTTGTTCGCCAAACGGAACACAACAATACCAAAATCATATTTTTAGATACCCTATCAATGGTAGTACAGTTTGTCATTTGGTCAAACAACGGAAAAACGTGACAATTCGTTTTGCAGCAGTAATAAGAGAACCTCAACTTCTGTAAGCAGGGCAACGATATAAGGAAATGATGGGATTTACCTACGAGGACTATCGGTTTCCGGGTATTTGTTCGCTCGTTGTGGGTTTTTTCTCTCTTACCAAAAGGCAAAGGCAATGTCTCTCGTATTCAAGTCATTTCGCCTGCGGGGAGTCCTGAGAAGGCCAGGACGTTGTGGGGCTATTTAAGTCCAAGATACCACCTTGGTTGGGCTGGGACGTGTCGGGAATCAAACCCGGGTCTTCTGTATAGTGTCTCTCTTACTCCTCTTCCCCATTACCTCTGTCCCAGATTTTGAAGTAGTTTGCTATGCAAACCTTTCTGCCACAACGAAATAGCCGTTTCGCAGCTCCTTAGATAGATGTATAGATTTATTCGGCATATCGAAGTGTGTGTTGTTGCGGAGCATAGGGGAGGGGAAGTTAATAAAAGTACAACTTTCTTGTGTATGTCAATACCACGCTGGATCATAGGTAGAATGTATCATTTTTTGATAGTATTTATGCCAAACACATTGTATACAGTTGGTATGTGTGCGCGTTTCGATAGACAGTAAAAATGTGTAAGATGTGTAAGAACGGCCAAACTATTCCATGGGAAAAGCGACGAGCCAACTAGCCAGTGGCGTTCCCTTAGCACTGGGTGCGGCGAGAGCGAGAGAGAGAGAGATAGGTGGCAGCTTGCATCAAGGAAAAAACCCGGGGAAAAGCCGTTTTTTCTTGCTCACACTTGGAATATATAAACCTTGACGCCCGTCGGCGGTTCTCGTTTTTCTCGAATGCCATTTGGTTATACATCTTTCTAGCTTTGTGTCTAGCAAAAGCATTTCGTTGTGACTTACAGTGGTGGGAGTCGCAATGCGCGTTCTGCCACCGTAATAATAATCTCTTGTTGAAGGAATTCAGTGCTCCTTCCACCTAACTCAGAGAAAAATAAGCTTCAAATAAGCCTGAATAGTGCTCGAGTGTTTAAAACACTCATTTTTCAGCGTTATGTATTTCGCAAGCCTATTGAAAAAAATGAGTGTTTAAAACACTTAAGCACTAAAGAGTGTTCACAACACTCAAAATTTGAGGCTTATTTTCCCCTGAGTACGCCGATAGGAGAAAAGGAAAACACAACTTTTTCTGAGCGCCTCTCTCCGAAACTCTTCAGGAGTTAGCCGAATATACTATGCTGCTTCCGCCGGTCTACAGTACCCCATGTGTACATGAAAGCACAGGTTTCATTCTTTCAGACAAAGATATATGCAAATTTGAGACCGGTGGAAGCTTCACTGCCATGTATATAGCTATACATAGTATAGTATGATCATCCCATAATCATAAGTTTGCTGTCTCTTTCCCCCGTCTTCTACAAAGCTACTATTAGCATACCCGA
>JACMIJ010001935.1:0-10732 GCA_014805365.1 Koerneria luziae | reverse complement strand
GGAAATCGGTACAGCGCCGCGCAGCGCGGTTTAAACGGCGCTGCGCATTTTAGCCTTTCTGTGAAAAGTACTGTAGCTATTATGGTGTGCGAATCTCTTTCTCCTCATTTGGATCAAAACAGCCGTATGCTCATTTTGTCCTGTTCAAGACGCTTTACTTGCTATCTGATGACAAAGCTGTTATATTGCGAATATAAACAATACAAAAGTGATGTAGCTGTCGTTTAGATGATTCTATGTTGTTTATTTTAGAACGTGCTCACAGATGATAAGTTTTCGTTGTTTGCACAGTTGGACAAGCGACCGCACTTGTATCCGGAATTCGTTCCCTATATGGGAGTCAGGGCTCAGATACGAATGGCCGGTGGGTATTTACTGTTTAATGTTAATATTATAGTTTTCATGCATTATTGGTTTCAGTTAACTGTGATCATCAGCTTCGGTAGTAGCAAGCCCGTTTGTTTCCAGTGAGCTGTCATGTTACCTTTTAGATTGACTCAGTGTAAAATGTCACTGGAAAGCTCACTGGACACGGAAGTGTTTCCTACGAGGCATGTTATGTAATCTGACTCACTAGAACACCCATGAATGTTACCTATTGAGTCGAAGAAACGCGAACATTGTTTGTCATGCGGTACTCACTTATTTTGCATAATGTGGTAACCGCAAACAAAATCGTGTTTTATTGTTAGACAAATTTATGTAGTATAGATATCTCGGGTCTTTTACTATTCTTGCAAATTATTAAATGTTTCTTTTTACAAAGTTTGTATTCCAGAATTTCTGGACATGGGTGCACCGAACTACGAGAGCGACGATCAATTCGAGCTATTGGAATAGGTTTTCTACTTCTTCGTATCCCATGCCGACAAGTAGGTTCTCTTGGTTATTAGGAGGTTCTTGCCCTTTCATCATATTTTGACAAAGTAATCATACACATTCTGTATAGAATACCTTGAATAGCCTATTCCGGAGCCCTGGAGCTCCCTCTTTACCGTATCCTATTACCGTTCGAGTCACATCCAGTCTTCCCTGTGAAGTTTTGCCTTTTTCTTGTTCTGATGTTACAGGTATGATTGTCCTTGTGTTTCCGGCACTTTTATTACTTTGTGCCATGTACGATAACAATATAACATCAATTGCATGTTATGTAATATGCACACGGTTGTATGACATTGCAAGTTGCTTCACATAACAAGAACTTCTGAATTGTAAGAGCTTCCGGCGAAGTATATTGTACTGGTCAAATAGCACTTTCTTCCATTTGGGTTTGAACATTGTGAATTTTTCTTTACTTATGTATCTTGTACAAAGCTTTTCATATGTTGTTTACATGTATATTCCTACATCTTTGTCTTATAAACCAGTGCTTCTTGTGTTGTTGTCATTATTAGTCGACCGTCTTGAGACCACATGCGACCCTGAATGAGTGGCAGTTAGGGTTAACGATGGAATGGGTATTTGCGTAATAAGTATGTATGTATGGCAAATGTGTCCAGATTGCAGAACTTGGAAAGCGAAATCATTTAAAAAGCATATTGAAACTTGAAGAAATACTATTATATATCGTTTAATGTTAGGGTGCTATCTTGCACGAGAAGACAACTCACAGAGATAAGACTTCGGTGCTTAGCATTCGCAACGCACTCTTGTTCGTACAAAAACCAATCGTTCACGTTGAAACTGAAAAAACATGCTTACTTATGTATCCCTTTTGGTATAGTCATTTTTATGTTTTAATTGGAAGCTATATAACCTCGCTTTTTGCTACACTGATGTTTACTGATCAAAATCGTCGTTAAAATCTTCCCAATTTTGAATGTGCCTATATCAAATTTGTATTTTTAAATAATATTTATCTCCATATACAAATTGCATCACTGAATTGGCCGCTGTGAAGAGCTGGCAGTGTGAAAATGTGAAAAACTCACCGATAGTCGTGAATCCATGCGGAATGATCCATGCTGGTCGCCAACTTGAACCGTCTCTCCTTATGGGCCAGAGTGCCGGTGGAGACTGGGCCGAGATCGGAGAAGTAGACCAGCGTCGCATGTTGTAGTTTGTAGTCTTCCGGATCTTGAAAAGGAATAGTTATGAGCATATACATTCAAAAAATATTAGGTCTTAGACCTTCAAAAATTCTAGTACCTCTTTCTAATAGTAATAGACTCGCAACGATCAACGGTATTCTTGAATTGTATGGGTATTTGTACTTGAAGTTGCAATTACGAATGGCTTACCAACAGTATTCTTGTACCGTATCCAGAACATTTGCTTGAAATGTTTGCCATTTGAACCGTGGAGGAATGTTTCGGGATCGACGGGGCGGACATCAACTGACGGTGCCATTCGAGAAGTTTCCTAAACAATCAATCCTTACAATTAATAGCACTACATCAATCAATCAGTTTAGTTGTTTTCTAATTGTAAGATTATAGGTCGTAATCCTATAATCTTAGAAGGTTTTTCGTATCATTTTCCTTGAATATCAAGGTAAACAACAAGGTTTATGAATAAGGGAACCAGTTTCTTCACGTTAAGACAGGAAACTCACGACTCCTCGGGCATCCCGCAGATCGTATCCCTGTGTGAGATATTCGTGCCGGAGTTGGATGTCGTTCTTGAGGTTGTCGGGAGGCGGAACTCCCTCGGGGAATGCAGGCGATAACACGAAATTATCCGTCACTGAGGATAACTGAAAAAATATAACTTACTTATTAATAAGTTACTTATAACATGGTAGAAGATGCTCAAACGAATCTGTGACTATAACGGACGAGATGACTTTATTTTCAAAAATTCATTTCTTAGATGTGGGCAAGAGTGAGTGTGTACGAGAGTACGATGGAACAAGAAACAACGCACTAACAATAAGTCGTTATCGTTCTCTCTGAAAAGTAAAAGAACCACAAATTCAAAGTGGCTAAAGGTACCTTTTGCATTGAAAACTCGGACAGATGTATCGTCTTTCCGTGTTGTTTTGCTTCGACATAACGGACAGCGAAATTCCTCCCATCCCTTACCCGTGTCACTTTGTATGTTACCGGATAGTCCTCTTCTCCTACAAGAAATACAACTTTTTTCGATTCGCAATGAGCTCTTTAACAAAAATCACTAGCTCACAAACCATAGCTTGTACTAAAGCTAAATAGTAACTGTTTTACAGCACGAATCACAAGATATCACCAAAATTTACATCGAGTAACAGCTTACTGACAGAAATCTGAGCTTGTGCGCTTTTGAGTTCATCCCATTCTCAATGTGAAAGTAAATGAGATAGTTGTATTGGAAAGAGTTAGGTAAAACTTTATAAAAAGCAACTGTATGTTACCTCCTCTGACGAAATAGCAATGCAGCGAGTGGATGCAGAATCCTTCGGGTGCTGTGTAGTAGGCAGCCGACATGGCCTGGGCGAGCACGTGACCCCCGAAGACGCGCGCCTGCGGGTGCTCCGAGTCACATTCGCCTCTGCAAATGCGTCGGATTCATATCGACATGAATGTATGTTCTTCTTTATACAATATTAAAGTATATTTCCCTGGTAATGGTTAATTTTCCGTCTGTACTACACTAATTGTAAGTAATAAGAGTCTTATGGATTGGCTTAACCTTTTATGCCAAACATGGCGCCGCCTAGATTTTTATTTCATAACATAGAAAGATGCAGCCAACAATTAACCATTGTCTAGCATATCATTGTAAAACAGATTTCCTATAACATTGTTATGTGAACAGGCAGAAATTTGTATTGTTGGCAACACAATGCCACCAGGAAACAGTACATAATACAATGTTTTTGTGATTTGCTCCCTCGCCACCCATGTTTCTCCTTGTCAACCATCCCCATATGAGAGTGCGTAGTGATCAGACCATCGATCTTCCCATTGATAAAGAAGAAACTGGCAGGAATATGCTGCCTCCATATGCTATGTATGTATGCAAAACACTCATACACTGTATATAACAGGTGATATAACCGTAAATAATGCTTTCCGTATGATTCTGTAAAAGTAACATATAAGGATAATTTAAAAATTCTAAAAAAAACATACGTGTAGGTATCCTCGTCGACCTTTTGCAATCTCCTCCATTGACGAATCATCTGAATGTCGCTCATCTGCACCAAAATTGTCAATCAATGGTTCTTTATTTTTTACCTGAAGGTAAAAATTTACTGCAAAATATTTTTGGACTACAAAAATCGCATTGTTGCGCGCAAACAATGCACTATTGGCACGAAAAATATTGTCATTGTTAGAAATTTGAAGCACACATGGCTCCGAGACGAGATTGGTTGGTCAGATGATAGAGACAGAAACTGACTAATCTCACACATTACTAACAATAAGTATGTAGCTATTATGCCTAACAACTTGAATTTACTCTTTCTATCATTATCACATAACAATATGCATCTTAACTTTAAATTTTGATTAATGGGTGGCACTAACCTTTCGTAGAGGGTTGGAAATGCCTTACTTGGCAGACAAGAAAGGCGAACTGTTCGAAGTGATTAGGAATAGGAGACTACACCTCGGCTATACAGTACAAACTACAATCAGTTGTGATGAGGTATGCAAGTGCCCAATCTTGGTCGCAAATCTGTCTATCTGTGAGTCATGCTTCCAAAGGTAAGTAATTATCTGCCCACTATTTCAAAAGTACAATAATTCAGGAGATGACATAAAGTGAAGGTAAAGTACCATAGCTCACCGTAAAGTACCATAGCTTAAGCCCAAGGTAAGCATTAAAAAAATTTTTTTTGAAATGTGTGAGAAAGTCAGTGAGAAATCAGGCGGGTTAACGTGATGCCTCGAGCACTGCAAAGATAACCAACTATCCCATCTTTTCTTAGGTGTAGTCTAGGGAAGATTGTTGCGTAGTCTGGTCTGGTAGTAGTGAGAGGGAGAGAGATACAAATGTGTCCCTAATCGTTACTGTCCATTGCAACAGTAATTCATGATCAAACTACAAACTAGCAATGACCAGGCAACATTGTTAGCATCTTATGTTCATAGAAGAACAGTCGGACACAATGTTTAGGATTGTTGGAATTCGTATCAGTGGTACTGTGCACATTGAGAACACACTGTTTGCGAGAATGTGAAAACAATGAACGTAATAAATTTATTCGAAAAAAGGCTGGGTAAGGTATATGACACAACAGGACTACCGTATATTAAAGCAAAGAGTTGGTCGGCTTCGGCCTCTATCACCTGACCGACTAACCCAACCCTGATTCCAGTTGCAAACAGAAGAAATTTCGATAACAAGCAAGAATTGAGCTAACAATAAGACAAAAATAGAACTAGAACTCAATGCACAATATTGTTTATTCGGAGAACCTTACTGTTAGGTGACAGAATATGTGGCAAAATGTTTCGCAACTGCTGTTGGCTTTCACCAATTGACGTTTAATTCCAAGGTGGCTATGTTACGTAGTCAGCACCAACTGCCATTGGCACTCTAAACGCAAAAGGCATCACATGTTCGATGCTGACTGTACGATCTGGTATTCTGCGGGGTTCCATAACCGACTTTAGCAAGCATACTTCCGAAGCGAAGCAAGCATGAGTGCAAAAATGTCTGGGTTCTCACTTTAACTTTGTTTTTCGTCGACATAGATGTTCTCGTGAGATGAAATGACAGCATCGTACGGTGTTGGGGTGAATCTTATTGTTGGACAGAAATGATTTCTGGTCAGTTATTAACTACAGTGAAAGGTGTGTGGCCAATATTTGCTCCACTATGCCCTTTATTCATTGTCTCCCATCATATTTTCAGATACAGCTTTATGCATACAATGTATAGCAAAAATATGTACAACTTGGCAAAATAACTAACGTATGAGATACGTTGTCAGTGCAGAAAGGCAAATATAACATAAAAATGGCAAAGGCCACTAACATGTACATGTTCTACATGCTAGAATAAAATATAATACATTACATACAACTAAAATTCGCAGAAACAAGTCCTCAAAACTTCTTACCAGTCTATAACTGATTGCACCAAAGTACAACGAAGACACCTGTTTGACAGAACCTGCTAAGAAAATACTAAACTTCAGAATAATCTCAAACGAAGAGCATATGTACAAATGATATTGCGGGATCATAAGCTTCTGAGGGGGAGCGAGGGGGCTCAAATGGGCTCAACAAGAGCTCGGAACGGGCTCACACTGATCCAGGAGGGATGAATCCACCGAAGGCCTGTTCGAACTCGTTCGCTATGGCGATGAGTAACCGTTCGTTATGGGGAGAAGCAACAACCTGAAGTCATAGCAATCTTATTGTTAGGGTATCAGGGTACTTTCAGCTGTGCTATTGCACATGATGTTTATATTATTATATATTAAAGGATGAGTCAAACGATTCTTAGGACTCGTAGTAAAAGATTAGCCGGCCAGATTTTGAGTTGCAAAACCACCCGATTTTCGAGATAATCAATTAATCAATAATTATGAAGCACTTAATCTTACAATTAGCTTGACAAAAATGCCTCTTATTGTTAGTAGTACAACTTTAGTGTAATGATATGTACATACCTGCACACTCGTGGGCAAACCGCTTTTCTTGTCGATTCCCATCGGAATCGCAATGGCAGGGAATCCGATGACATTCGCGAAGCACGTGTACGAAATGTTGAAGATCTTCCAGTCCGCCTGGCCATGGTACAGAGCCTGCAAACTCCTTCGATCACATCATGCAAACGATGTGAAACTGTGAAAAACTTAATATTTATAAAAGCATTCCCATTGTACAAAAGACTACGATTTCACTGTTTCATGTTTCAACGAAAACAGTGAACGTCCAACCGGCCAACACTTTTGTAATGAGACTTGGTGATTGAAATTACACAACATATTCTCGTTAGGTGATCCTGGCTTTGGACCACCCTTCCGTTTAATTTCCCAACCTTCAACGTACTCTTCAGCTTGTGCTATATACAGCTTGTAGTTTGTAGTTTTGAATCGTCATGTGTAGCTCATCCTTCACTTACCAGATGTGCCATCGTTGGCATGAACATGACTCCGTCGTCGCCGAGGGTGGCTGCCAGTTCCGATCGAAGCAGATCCGCCTCATGTTGATACTGAAGAAAATAGTGCTTTGATTACCGTTTCACAAAACAATCCTGCTCGTTACGATAGAATAAAAAGGTAAGTAGTCAAAAATTGGAAGGGGTGTACCTACGGAGCGAATTTCGTGAGCGGGTTTCCAACATTTTCGGGTATTTTATAGTACATTGGATTCACCACTCAGCAAGAGATTTTAGGTAGGGGTATCCCCCCCCACAGTGCCTCTGAACCGAAGGGGATGGACGCCGGAAAGCACCATCTTTTTACTCTATGCTCGTTACAAGATAGTTGGGTTTTATCGACAAACTTATGGCCTTACAATTAGCGTGCACGTCTTTTCGAACCTTCAAAAGCTCGAAAAGACATAAAGGAAGAAAGTCATTGTGAAACATAAAACGTACATATTTGTTGTTCTTCTCGGAGTAGAGATACTTCTCGATGAACACCTGCATCAGCACGCCCAACATGTGCTCCGACTTGCCGATCAACGCTTTTCCTATTTCGGAGACCACATTCCACTCCTGTAAATGATGTACTCATGCTACTAATTGTAAGTTTACAAAAACTGTATAATAGTTTATGAATGTGCTTAGAACTTTTGGGTTACTGTACTTTCTACAAAAGGATACAAATACTAAAAAAGCATCATAGTGATATCCCACAAATGTGATCTATGGAGTGATCTACACATCACGTGTGTCTCAATTACGATATTTCTCATTTGATTAAATTATATTTACCCTGGGTTCCATAGCCGTTTCAAGTCTCTCGTATTTCGGATTGCCCAAGTCAAAAACACCGAAGAACAGGTTACCACCGTGATTAATACGTGCGAAATCAACTGGCGTCGGTGTGATACCGTAGTCGGACTGCAAGTGATTCACCGCCTGCAAAGCTTCCGATATTATGAGAACAATGTGTGATTGCATAATCGAGTTCATTGCCCATAAAGCCATATTGTGTAACGAAATACACGTATGATATTAAACACATAGCTATGTAACTCTTTTTGTAGAGCATTCATGATCATGAAAGCTGTTTGAGTGGTAGATCAAAGAACCTGCAAATACCTTGCGCAATGCCGCACGTGGCTCCTCATGTAGTCCCTCGATTTTGGTGCTGCGTAACTCATTCATCACGAACACTCGCAGCTTCTTCAGATCAACGGGAACGTCCAGTCGGAGCCGGGGAAGTACGTCGTCGTCACACAGATTCTGTAACAATCCAAGTAAAACCTGTGACAAACGCTTGTATGCACTAGAAATGATCTTGTTCAGTCTTACTAACAGATCTTACTAACAATTCGCTTATTCTTCTTCCTTACACCATTCCCGTATTCGCAGGGTCGGTGCTTCCCGTCTCGATAGGACAAGCTCTTGCCTGGGTGGACCGCCCCGAGTTGACTCGGCTACACTACCGACAGTGTTGCGTGGACACTGTCGGTAGTGCAAGAAGGCTTATTAACAATTAGCTAATCTTATAAAATGTACGTAGAAACCAACAATTGTTTTACAATGACAAACCTCGAAGATAAATTTGAGATCACATGCGTGTCTGGCCATTGGTCCGATACAGTGGATGCTCTCGCGGTATCCACTCACAAGATATGCCGGCGAACTCTTCACCGCCACTGCAAGAAACAATGCAAAAGAGAACAAGAAAGATCACAATCTACACATCTTCAAAAAGGATAAAACAACGCAAGCAATAATGCTTGCATACACCATGGACATCGCTAGTACCCTATGTGAAACTTAAGTTCTATACTGCAGAGCATGCATTATGAATGCAATACTAAAACAAAACTTGTGTAAAAATAAACCCACGAGCAGTTGGTTTGAGTCCGAACAATCCACAACACGCTGACGGCATACGAATGCTGCCTCCGGCATCACTCCCGATACTCACCTGAAAGGTGCTCATAACAATAACATGTGATTTGAGAGAGCTTAGCAGTCACACTACACATGTAGATATAACGCGTTAATATTATAGAAGACGACTTCGGTATAACTGTTTTTTCAGCAATACTTACAGTCAACAAAACGCGGTGTTTTTGAAGCAAACCAGTGCAATATTATCCAATCTGACTAAGCAAAATGAACTTAAGCAGCTTTAGATAATACAAACTGCAAAACCTACACAAGTGCCCTGAGCAGCCATGATAGCTCCCTCTCCTCCACTGGACCCGGCCGTGTTCCTCCTGCTATCGTATGGATTGATCGTCTTACCGTACACGTAATTGTACGTGTCCCAGTGGAGACCCGTTTCGGGAACATTCGTCAGTCCAAGGGGAATCGCTCCTTTCGATATCAGTCTGCAATAGACAATTGTCTGGAGAATACATGAAAGTTTTGTTATGAAGCGCACTAATTGTAAGATGTTTCTCATTGTCAAGAGTCAACTTATACTAGAAACATTGCGAACAACTCGGAAACGAGCAATTGCACCTTCCGCTGTTATTCATACAATGCTGATTGTAAGTATGATTAGCAATGCAACTAAAAAGTTCTCACCGGAACAGTACCATCATTCGAAGGTTTTTTCTCCTCTCTCTCTCTAACACCTTACACGTTGTTCTTTAATTGTAAGATCTATACGTATAGATGACGTACTTGTCGACCCACGAGCAGTTGACAGTCTCAATATTGTCCTTTTTCCATGTCAAGCCGAATGTCACTTTGTGACCAACCAATGGGTACAGATCCTTCAATGTGAATGGCAGTCCAAACAGTGGCTTCGAATTCTCCAACTGAAAACACAAACACAGTACTTACTAGACAGCAAAGTGTACTACAATAACGATTAAAATATATTGCTCTTTGCATCTTTATGACAAGTTCTCTAAAAAGTTTTGTCTTTCTGTGAGTTATATATTTAGAATATCAGCAGACTCGACGGCTGGGCTTTCGCATAATCTAAATCGTGTCTAAGTCTGAACCCTAAAATCCATTACTGGATAATGGAACCGTAATGAAGATCGAATCGCATAGCCGAAAGAAAAACAAAGTACAAGTATAATTTTGTACTTTAAACACTACTTTTTAAACACGGAAGGAAAAAGCTTTTCTCCAAAGGTCACGAGTCCTAACCTATCACACGTAGATTCATCAAAACGGTAAGATAAAAAGGGAAAAATGTTCATTCATTTCCTTTTTTGTCATTCCTGCTTAGATGTCATTGGAGAAACATTTCGGCACATTTGTTCAAGTGATAAACTACTCTAACGAACTACGGAAATTGACCAAACTGAGAGCAAACTAAAATTTTGAACGATACAGTATCACAATATCCCATAATTCCCAATACAGTACCAATATCCCATAATTCACCATAGGCATATACGGAACCCATAAAGTTATTCCTTGTAAAGTTATTCCCTCCTTCAACCTACAGTATCCCTCTAACTAGCAATAGGGCAGAAAACATGCATAACGAAAATAACTTCACTAAGGCAATCAACTTTCATCTTCTTTGTAAGCCCAGCATTTTCTTCTTCCTCGCGTTATTCCCATGTTGAGATGGGGTCCGCAATTTGTAAGCCCAGCATAATAAACCTAAAAGTCCCTAAAACATCTGTTTCCTCAAAAGTGTGCATTCTGTTGCCCTTCACTTTCCAATCATCAAGAACCACATGTGTCATGATTCAGAGCC
>JACMIJ010001933.1:0-10736 GCA_014805365.1 Koerneria luziae | reverse complement strand
CAACGTCCTGGCCTTCTCAGGACTACCCGCAAGGCGAAATGCCTTGAAAACGGGAGACTTTGCCTTTGCCTTTTTGCTAGCCTATGGAGGAGCCTCACAATCCGAGCTGTTCAATTTCCTGATATCTGCTTTCTCTTGCAGTGTAGTACACTCGGATTGACACCTCACCGACAGCCACACTTTTTATGCCGAGAGCGGAATCAATCTGTCTTCACTGAACATGTCGAAATCATCACCTCTTGGATTTTGCCACAGATTATTGAATGTCATTCTGCTTTCCTTTTAAGGCGGCCGGAAACCGTCATTTCACCCGCAAAGAAATGTATTCATAACGAGTGTTTTTTTGTGTTCAGGGAATATACATAGCAAATTCCTCGTAAACTGATGGTTTCTGGCCCCCTTTAAAAATGCCGTTTGAATTCTATATTTTGTTTCCTTTGCGCTGCGGTAGTCCTAATAAACGGTAAAGGTCATTTGCTCTATGACTAATGCTTATATTTGAAGACGACATTTTGCTATCTCATTGTTAGTGTAGAGTTATGGCAGTGCGCTGACAATAATATGAAAATTCATTACTTGATGTGTATTGTGTTACTAACGATGTGCTAGAAACCATGTTGCAATCGCCTGCCTAAAATCAACAATTGAAATTACGAGCTGTGCGAATGTTATGGGATTATCTTGCCGAAAAGTTGAAGCTTCAGCTTCCAAGATCCGTTCATATCGTGTTCGAAAGAACGTAGCCTTATTATCTATAGCATTTTGAAGCTATTCCTAAATCACCGGATTAAGATTCAAATATACCTTTTTTTATCACTACAGATGCCTTTGTGTTTGTATGCAAATGAGGTAATCGAAGAATCTGGAACGCTATTTATCGTGAAGTACCGTATCTGTGTATTGTAATACTATTGTTATCCTCGAAACGCACCATCGCAGAACATGAAGAGAGGTGTGCTCGGAGAGCTGGATTAGCGTTGTGTTTCCACTATTTTTTTGCTGCCTCATCTAGACCAAGCATTTTGAGCAAACACACTGTAGGAGCGCACAAAAAAATGATAAAGAGGAACACATGGAAAAAGTTTTTTCCCTTCTAAGCGTTAAGTACAAAGAAATGCACCGCAAGGGAGACAACAGCAACTACTCACAAAAAATAAGCCACTCATTTTTAGTGTTTTTAACACTCTTTGGCATTTGAGTGTTTACTACACTAATTTTTGAAACGGGATTACGAAGCACTTAACGCTGTATAAAATGAGTGCTTTAAACGATCCAGGACGATTGAAGGTAATTTGTGGGTTTTTTTTTCAAAGAAAATAAGCTGGTTTTTTGGGGTGCCATCCTGCAATTCCATTGGTTTCTTGATCACCCTTTATCCTGACAAATGTGCAACAACCAATCGCCGCTTGAAGCTGTAAATACTCCATTGAACGGCCGACACCATCGGCAGTTGTTCTCGTCTCGTCTTCTTTTTATAAATGTCTTGTTCCAAGGATTTTGAGCGCGTATTCTTGTGTTTCTTTCATATCACAACGTTTCATTATCAATAGTTTAAAATATATGATTTGCATGCCAGTACAGAGAAATTTGAAGAGCAAACGAAGGAAAATTTTAAGCCGACAATTTAGAAACATTTCAAAACGCTGTGATATATGATACATATATTATTGATATACCGTCACAATTTGTCAGTGCTCTCACTAAGAGTAATTTTTAATATGTAGCATAATGTCAGGTACGTTTTCCTCTTGCTATAGCACAAAGCAATTCTTTTGCCTATTGGCAAACAGCGGATGTGTCATGTTCGTGTGAATTTTGTACCTTACAATTAGTAATACAGATTGTTGATTTTGCCTGGAACTGTTTACATGCAAGCCGAGGCCAACAATATAGAACTCCCTAGCTTCTAATTTTTTTCTACTCACAAGTTGGGCAGAATTGCACAAGGTATACGATATAGACCACCAAAACACCATTCTTGCATGTCACGTTAAAGGAGGAAGGAAACCGTGTTTCGTCGGAGGCAAAGGTCACCGTTTCCTTATATAGTTGCCCCGTTCACAAACGTTGCTGGCATCTTATGCACACATTGCTGCCACAAATAGATGATGGTTTCGCAGCTCGTGATTGTTGTTAGGAACTGAGTTCACGTATCCACTTGGCGTCGAATGCGGCTAGAGTTTATGAGTTAGAAAGTTGATGTTCCGGATCGGAGAACTAATGTTGCGTATGTGACATTACTTTGGTTCTTTTCAATACGAATACAAAGAGCTGTTTCATTCATATGGAAAAAAGCATGCAGCATGGGACTCACGAAATTGTCCGGCAAGTGAAATGTGCAAAATTGCTGATTGTTTGTAATGAAGCCTTCGTAATAAAAAAAAGTTGTTGGCTGTGAGCGAGAACATGTAATTGTTTGTTGCTATCGGAAAGTCTAATACGCATTTCGTGGACTTAGTGAGACAACTATACAATTTCCTTGCTTGGCAACTGTTTACATCGCGATTCATATCGATAATTTCCCTTTCCCAGACATAATCATCGTTTTTTACCACCATTGGCTTTGCATATTTCCCTGGGTCCGCTGGCCAACACATTTGTTCTATTGCGTGTCGTTTGCGTCGTACGAGTTTTGCTAATCCGACTCGCGCGCTTCGATCCGGCGTTGTCATTGTCGAGTCGGCGTTCGCTACCGACTGCGCCATGCTTGAACAACTTAGGGATCAAACCGGGGACGAGGTTCGAGAGGTGGTCGACACAGAGAAGATGCTTGAGAACAACAGCAGCAGCGAGAATCAGCCGACGGAGCCGGCCCTGGCTGGCAGCGAAGCAGCGAAGGGAAAGAAAACGACGACCTCTCGACCCGCCCTCCAGATCTATCGACCACCCGGTATGTCTAGGAGGAGGTGGCACAAGGGTGGCACAATAGTGGCACTTGAATGGCTCAATTAAACGATGTCGTAACAAGATAAAGTTGAGATACAACAAGTTTTCGTTAAAATGGCAGTAATATGGTCTGCCGTTCACAAATAAACTTTTCTCACACTAAGATACTGGTAACAACCGTTTAAAAAATTCTATAAGAAAATGAAGATTATTTGCAAGTAATAGATAGAATTTTTTCCTGGATGCCTCACAGATATCAGCCGTAATGTACAGATAGCCGGTACCTCCGCCTTTGGAGCGTAAACGTCAACAATATTATCGCCAATTGAGTAAATTCAGAAATCAATAACTTTTCAAGTTGGAAAGTTGGCGGTTAACACAATTAGTACGTGTTTCCTAACAATAAGAAAATCAGCAATTGATCAGTACATACTCCGAAAATGTAATATTTACGACCCAATACGATCCACGCGGTCTGTAATTGAATAACAACAAATCCTCTTATGTCTGGAATATGTAGAGAGCCAATTGAATACTGACAGTGGAATAGCATTAGTGGCAATGCGAACTGTTGCGTTGCGCACCACCACCGCAGGCTTATTGTTATTGTCATTGTCATCTTATTGTCAATGATTCAAAGATATGAAGTGGTAATTCGAAACTTGGTGGTGACGCGCTGCTCTAGGCAGCAAGTGATTCGATGCCATCATCCCATTTTGAACTAATTTTCTAGTGTCACCACCTTTTTGGAGTCACATCTATGTTTTTTGAATCACTGAGTATGGAGGTTTTGCGTTCCACTATGCTCTTGTAGGCAAACTCTAGCAATCGCGCTGTTGCGACGAGAAGGTTTAGCATTATGATACTGTAACTTGTTGATATTTTCGTGTTCTTGCCGACGAATGAAATGTGATACCTCCAAGGTTGTTTTGTTGTTTACTAGAATTGTCTGGCAAGGAGGTGGCAATATGTTTTTCTCTTTGAACAAATTTGCAATTGGGGATTACAAGTGCATTTTGGCTTGATTGTAGAAATGCCATTATTAATCTGTTTCACAGAACTTTTGTAACTCCAGTAACATGTTATTCATTATTGGTGTTAGCTCCATTGTCATATTCTAGGTATCCTTACGAAACCAGACCCGCTCTCCAAGACAAGGTGATAGGGCTCATAATTAAAAGCTCGGTCACTTACTTATGTTGCTTACAACCCACACAATTTTTGAACTTTTTGAGCACACTTTTCTCACATCACGGGTTTCATAGGACACATAATTCTTTCAACCGTACCTTCAGGTCTTCGATCGGACGCGAAAAGTGCGAAACCGCTTGAGGCAGCCGGTGCAAAGCAGCCGAAAACACCCTCCACAACGAACAATAATCACGAGAAACACAATGGCGCGCAAGCGGAACGACATTCGAGTGAAGGTGAGTTGCGGTGGACTTCTGTGGCGTCTTATGAATAAGTTTTACAATTAGAACTTGTTAGATCCTAGCATATGTGAAAAGCGGACATTTTCTTGTGGGAAAATTGTGTTAGTATTGGTCAAATACAATTGATTACCGGTCCTGCAATACTGAATTTTGACAAAACTGGTGGATTTCGTCGCATCGAAGTATCATGTGTTATCGTGCTTTACATATCAAGTTACTTTCGAATACTCATGAACAGGTATCTTCGATACATCAACAATAATCATTTATACTATTAGAATATCTGAATTCGTTCTATACACATATCGGATTGGAGCTATATGTTCAAATCTTATTGTTATGGTTCTTCCTCACAACTAACAAATCTACGGTAGTTCAAATCGTTTGCAGAAGTGAACAACAATACCACAGAGCGGGCGTGTTCGCCGGCCAGCTCCACTGGCAGCAGCAGCCTGAGCGCGTCGCGCAGCGGTCGCGACGCGGCATCTCCGCTCTCGCCGCCGAATACATCGAACGGATGTACGGTAGCCGCGAACAGCGAGAAAGAGGCCACGCCCACCGAAAAGGGGCGTGGCGTGGACGCGCATTCGAACGGATCCACTCCGGCACACATCTCGAGGACCGAGAGCTCGCTCAGCGGCGACAGCGCGTTCTCGCAGGTGCGTGCGTGATCGTTAATCATTGATTAATGATGTTTGATCTTTGAACTTACGGTGCCGCTTTAGAAGTCACAAGTGTCTGGAGATGCAGCCAGTGCAGCCAGTGAACCACAGAAAGAAGGATCGAAGGAGAGAGAAATTCGTCGGCCGAAACCGAACATTCCAACGTATAAAAAGGTTAAATTTGACGAAGTCTATTGCTAAATATTCATGGTGGAAGAGAATTGACATAATTGATGAACTAGCAATAAGATTTCTCTTTTTTGTCTCAAAACCCTGAAATGCTACTGACAATGAGATCGTTGTAGTCTTCTAACAATAAGCCTATTGAGCCTATTCAGTCTTCTAACAATAAGCCTATTGGCCACAAGCTCCGCCCACTTCGACTAGAAGTATTTTCAAAAGTCCATGAGCAACGTATTTTTTTGTACTACATTAGTACCATGACCAACCATTCACTGCCGAACTATTATATTATATAGTAGAAACGAAACGTCAGTTGCAGTTTTTGAGAACGGCAACTGCCTTTTCGACTAAGCCAGCATTTAACGGTAATAATATCATTTAGGAGAAAGAGAAAAAGCGGAACTTCACGCCGCAGGAGATGCTGCACGCCGGCGTCGCGCTACGCGCGCTCTCCGTTCCGCACTGCGTCTCCGATCTGGAGGCACTCATTGCTAGTACGCTTGTTTCTAGCTCTCATTTCAACTATGCTTGAAAAATCAATAAAGTAGTAATCAATAAACTTGAAATTTCATTGAAATTCAGGTGAGTTTGCTTCCGAACAAGCTGGAGAAGCAGTTGGCGCCTCACTCGCCCGACACGCCATCGAGGCGAACTGTGGACGGAATGTGGCCAAGGCAGCCATGCTTCTCAAGTATGTTCCAGTTCTAGAAACCTCTCAGTAAGGTTCTACGCAATTAAGAAATATGTGCTTTGTGGTTTTTCAAGACTAACAATAAGGTCATAAGGCCCATAATAAGATCTTACCTACGAAATCATAAGATAAGATAAGAACATAATGAGATCTTGCCTATGTAGCAGAAGATCAAGATTCGTTGAGATGCCTTTTTTGTTAACTGTTCTAACAATAAGAACTCAGCGAACTGTTCAGAGAAGCTCCATCGTTCACCTCGTTGCACGCCGGACTCCTGAACGGCGTCCGCGAATATCTTGACACGCGCGAGGTGATGCGCAAGGAGCGCTTCCGCGCATGGATTGCACTGCTGGGATTCATCACCGATTTGTACGCCAATGTTGGAGACAACGAACAAGGTAAATCGTTGATCAGCGTTTTTTGTGTATTTTTTCTAGAACTTCTTTGAAGCTTGAAGAAGTAGTGAAGGCACAGTTGTGAACATACGGGCGGGGGAAGTGCTTATCACGGAGAGGAAGGGGCAGAACAAATGATGATCTTATTGTTAGGCTTCTTGCTTACCGCACTTGAATAAGTAACTTATACACAGATTTCCGCAGATTTCTACTCATACACATATTTTTTGCTTTCTTTTTTCTACAATAAAAAGTTTTGCCACTCCTTTAATCCTTCAGGAGATCTGGTCAGCATCGTCTTCGAAGTGTTCGGATATCTCCTGAGGCCTCCAATTCTGGATGGACTAAAGATCGAAGAGGTCAGTTTTCTTTTTTACTGTATGTACTCTCTTGCACTTTATGGAACACATATACACACTGTAGTTTCATTGCATTTCTTTTCTTTTACCAATTGCAAAAATTCTTATTGTTAGTGTAAGATTCTTCCTGGGATCTAACAATAAGAGTATTTTTTGCTGATGAAAATCATGTGGGCACTTCAACTATGGCAATAGCTATTTTCAAGCAATTCGTTTACAATAACCGAGCAATGTTTAGTTGGAAAGCTTGATATCGACCTTGCTGGGAATCGGTTATGACCTGGAACGAGAGTGTCCGGATCAACTCGCCGCTCTCAAGGATCTCATCCGAGACGCGTTCATCGAGGTATCTATATTGCATATAAAAAATATACATATTATACAAAGTGATGGTGGTCATATAGAGTTTTGTGAAACACTGAAAGATTTTCAAGTGCATGCTGGTGAACAAAACCTATCTGATTATCGTTTCAGCTATAGTGCAATATGAACACGAACATTTAACAATTTTAAAACAGTGCCAACGCATCTACGTGCAAGGGTTTTAACAAAGAAATATTGCATGGCTTATTATGGCATGACCAAAACTATGATATGAAAGTTATATCTCAGGTCTCGGAACCGTGGGCTCGAAAGATGATCCTACTGATGCTTGAGCTCTCCGCGAGTGACTGGAAACTGCCAGAAGAGGCAAACGAATACTACTTCCAGCAAACCACCAATTGAACATACTGCAGTACCCTGACAATCAGGGAATTCTCGACGGGACCCGCTGTGGTTTCAAACATGACTAATGTTGACTTTTCTACAGTTTCCCCTCGAGCTTAGGCCAAGCAACTGATAGCTTCTTCACACAGACGAAGTTCACTTGATGTAGCGCGGTGTAATTGAAAACAAGGAAAAAATAAGGAAAATGAAACCCGGGAAACCCAAGGGACTCGTGATATTTGGTTCGTTTCGTACCTTTCCTATTGAAAATGTCAACGATCGAGCACCACTGTTCTTTTTTTCAATGCTAGCGTTTTTATGGATTTGAGAGCTTTTCCTTGGTAAGGAAATGCAACATTTTTAAGCGAGCTTATTGATTATGCGTATATACATAACTAACCATGTTGATTGGATTACAACTCACAAGCTTTATATTGGGTGCAAGAGATCCCGGATGTAGTTTATCTTACAATTAGTACAAAACGATTCATAGTTGTTGAAGCTTTCTTTCTTTATATTGCAGCTGTGTTTCCACAGCTGTAACATTAAGAAAGAAAGGTACTGCAGAAAATTTTTCCATAAGAATTTTACCTTTGTTCTAATTGCAAATCTTACTGTTGTTAGTGCAGTTCTTTGTAAGACATAATTTGATTCAATTGAAAACTAATTGTAAGACATTTCTGGCATCTCTTGTGCCATAATTGGCATTCATCATGACCGCCTTGCTATTTGCTCAATTCAGCCATTTGTATCAAACACGGATCGCTGGCTTTGTACAAAGACGTGTTCCCCGGCCCTTCTTTATCGTAGTAACTTTAATTTTGTAACTTTACTAGTAACTAGACAGTAGGTTCATTATCTGGTTCTGACTGATCTTTGCGTAATGTTATGCTCCCGTCAGTAGTTACATATCTGAGAATTTCACAACCTGTTTTCCTGATGTCGTATAATCCACAAGATAACAAAACATAGACAATGCTAAGGAAGTTTTTTTTGATAATGTTAGCTTTTTTAATAAGCACAAGCACACTAACTTGTTGTTAGTTAATAAGCTAGTCTGACCGCACGATTCTTTCTTTCATCACATTCTTTCTATTCTGCAGTAACCATAACTATCTTCACTTTCAAATGTTAGGGCCAAGCACCAATTTTCGAGAATTTCCCCCTGAACATGAATTCGACTGTGTCTGCTAAATTGTGGAGCACGGTTTACGGAGATTGTGATGCTTAGTCAAAAATCTCCTATTCAAGCATGTTTCGGGGTCTCGAAATGATTTGTTGGCCTACTGTAGTTTTTGTGCGGAGTTTTAGACTAACATTACTTGAATGATCGCTATTTTCATACTTGTGTGGATTATTACTTAGCTTATCGGATTCCTTCTTGATGTTTGTGGATATGCTGTGGTTTTGTACATATTCCAGGATGTATGAGGTGCTTCATTAGCAGTGAAGTTGCCTGGAAGATCGGTTTTGTGCTACAAACCAGTTATTTATTGTCCGTGATGAATATATTTTTTACTCGTATAGCACGTACTCATGTGTGTGTGATCATTGTGTGCCTTTGCATCGTAGTGCCTTTTTGATTTTTCTATTTTTATGCTTAAAGCAACTTTAAAGTTTTTATACACAAAATACTTTTACGATTAGATTAATCATTGTCTTCATACATAGCAGAACAGCTCGCCATAAGAATGATGCTTATAAATAGTGTTGTCTTATATTATGCATCGTGTGAAAATATTGTGAGATTATATGTTTATTGCGCCAAAGTTGAATAAAGTTATGAAAATGAACGAACTTTACATTACACAGAGGTACGACCAGCAATAAACTATAAACATCTTCGAGATGACACACCGTATCCAGACCATACTACTTCTACTACTGGCCTGAAATTTTACTTTTATCTTATTATTAGAAACCTTTATAATTTTTATGTAAATTAGGTACTATGAACCGGCGTAAGACCACATTATGATATCGCAAAAGAATTATCGTTAAAAAGGACACATTGTCAGGTTGAATCGGCCTATGAATTAGGAGAACAAACCAGAAATATGCGGTATTCACTATCTTATTGTCAGCGTGAGCTTTTGTTTTTGCATGCAAAGGGGGTTTAACGGATTTCATGGTAATGTGATGAAGCATGGTACCTTAGCACTTTCTGTACCTTTGACCTAGAATACTTTTTTCTTACAATTAGGTAACAACTGTCATGGTGGAACACTGAAACTTCCACTCAAGTTAACATAATTCATTGTTGCAGATAGCAAAGTCTTTGTTATCGTATGCAAAAAAGTACGGTGAGCAGGAAGTAGCAAGATACTGTGAAATATTAATTTGTATGTTCCTAACAATAAGCTTTTCTGACATGCCCGACTGTGCATGGCCAAGTGCACAAAGCGCGTGGCGGTCGCGTTGAGCGTGCGTTTTTCGGGCTTGTTTTTAGCCGATGTTGTTTTCAAGGGTTTTTTATGCTTTTTTATAACTGATTTGGTACGTTATAAGTTTCCCAGTATCCCAGAAACCCAAGTCTGTTAGAAATTGTTTCTATCCTCGGGCAATTTCAGCCTTATTTCCTTGTTTTATGAGTTTTATCAATTCCCGATTCATTGTATCATACTCCTGCTCACTCACATTATGTACTGTTTTCATGGTGTCCGCCAAGTCCATTTCTGTTGGGTGACTCACAAAGAAGTTAGAGAGGGGATTGCTCGTAAGGGCATTTCGCAACTAGATAGTGTTTGTAGGTTCTCTGTGTTTTTCAGCCTTCCTTCCTTCTTTCGTCTGGCTAATATTGACCTGTATTAGTCACTCTTACCGTTTTCTTTCATGCGAATTTGATATCTTTGTTATGGTGCGTTCTGGCATCAGTGCTCTATCATTAGCGGTAACATTTCCCTGTTCTATTACAGCATATTGCTGGTTCATACTACTTATTTTCAATATGGTAACAAAGGTTTCTGTCTAAAACAAAGAGATATGCAAATTCGAGACCGGTGGTAGTTCCACTTGCCGGTCATGATGTGTTATTTCGCTCGTGAACCATCGTTATAGCGGTTATGTGTGCTATCACGGCTTCACCGAGATGAAATGTCTACTGCAAGGTTGTCTGAAAGCGTTCTGTCTATGTTCTTCTGTTTCATTTTTTCTTTCATTACTCGACGGGAAACATACGTTATCTCAAAAAATTTTAACTTCATGTCTCGCTTAAAAGGTTGTACATGCTAATAAGGATTGGCGTCCAAAAAAAATATTTCGTTGTTTGATACCAGTAGACGCGTTTTATAAATGGCTTACTATTTTTTCCAGACATGTTGGGGTCTTGTCGTCAACCATCGACCGAAGAGACAAATGGCTACAAGACGTTCACCGAGAAGTACAACCTGGGCAAGAAACACATCAGCCGTGCAGTCGAA
>JACMIJ010001932.1:0-10739 GCA_014805365.1 Koerneria luziae | reverse complement strand
CTTGGCGTTTCTTCCGGTAATTTTTTGTTGCATTGTTTATTATTCATTTTCTTATGCATTTTGTTAAGTTAACGTAGTTCGGGTATGTAACTTCACACGTATATCTTTCGGTTAGTGAATGGACTAATCATGTTAAAAAATTCAATAGTCTGAATTCGGAAAGAACCTGTTTTGTTTTGTTTTACTCCATCATTTTGTAAGTACCTTCTTTGTAACCTAGCTTCTCCGTTACTATTTTCACATCGCATCCATCCTCATGAACCACTTGTCATCATGTGTACCCAGTATTTCTGGGGTTCGAAATGGGTTGTTATTGTGTGATGGGTGGTGCGATCAAATGATCCTGTTTGTTTTACTCGTTAGCCCCTTGGGGGGAGAGGGGGAAGACAATCGAACGGTGGCCGGGCCGTAGTATGGTGACGGCTAACATTCGCCTGTCTTGAGTGCACCCTCTTACCTCCATCACTTTTCACCTTCTTTCTCCTTTTGCACGCCTTCTCTTCCCTTCACTTCGCAGCTTTCAGTCCATCCTTGACCACTACATCATTTATGTGGCAATCCCTGTGGTCTAGTATTTCCGTCAGCCACATACAAAATGGTTAAACATTATCATTATCAACACCCTGATAGCGTTAGTAGATTCTCAGTGTGGTTTGCTTAGTTCCATTGACCCTTTGGTCTTATGCCGTAGCGTATGGCCGAAGACAATTCGGTTCGGTGCTAAATCAAAGAGTTATGCTAATTTACAGTTCTTCGAGAAGTTTACCGCGCTTTGGAAGCTTTGTTGTTATCCTCATTCGCATGCGGATCAACGAGACCTTAATAATTTCCCCGATCAGTCAGTTAGTAGATCCTGTGGTTTTACTTTGTTCCATTACAGTCATAATTGTTCGCGATAGCTGTCGCAATATTGCCTTTTTTGGATCGTGGTCATTGTACATTTGGACATAATCTCCATGATCGATCCCTTCAATCTCTAGACAGGGGAAGGGGTGTTCGCCTTGTCTCCCATTGTCCTTCACATCTCAAGGAAATTACTGCTTATGCATGTTTGTCTGTACTAGTTGTGTATATAGTTACTTTTTCTAGTTTAGACCATCTACCATGCTTATTTTTCATTAATACCATGTGCTAACGAATTGCCTTTGTTCGCGTTTTCTTTTGTGTTAATCATAATCTTTCTAATAGTTAAGCTGCATGATGACTAACTCACAATAAGGAAAAAGTCCTCAAAATGTCCGGGTAAAAATGAATGTGGGTGTTCTCTGCACCTCTGTTCCATGTCCTTCACTATACCTACCAAGTTTCGCTCTCAATCTTTGCTGCCCTCAAACAAAAAGGGAAGGGGGAATGCTCCGGCTGTTTACCTCCAACTTTGTGCTTTGTCTTGACCCCCCACATTATCTTGCCCTGTGTCCATACTTTGCGTCTTTGCAATTCGTTTTAATGTTTTTTTTTGTATTTCATAAAATATCATAATTGTTAGCAGCGGTACTTTGTAGCCTAAATCTACCTGCAAAGAGATCGTTCCTTCCCGATGTTTGATCAAGCTATTTCTCGATAGACTAACTTTTGTTACCAATCTTTGCTGTCTATAGAAAAAACACGATGATGTTGGGATAGTCGGCGGTATTTACTCTCAAGTTGGTCGTGCTTTATCCTCACAAGCTTCTCGATGGGATCTTCTCATTGCTCCCCAGGTCACCCTCCCCCCCCCTCTTGAGGCCTCTTCCCCTTTTACATTGCCGTCGGTCTCTTCAGGCACATCTATCGTGTTTTCCTCATTTTCTTAAGGGGCGCCTCTTTCGGGTTTTAGAAGTCACAGGTTGAGGATGCGCCGTTGTGCCGCCTTTGCGTTTGTGTTTATTACAAGTTTCATAATCCAACAATTATGGCTTTACTTTTTACTTAAGGTCTTTGGTTACATACTTTGTTAAGAGAGTAAACTGACTTTGGAAAGTTACCCATATGTAGCTTACCCTGGGTGTGGTTGACACTTCCGCAGGTTATGTAATACAAATGCGAATTTCGTGTTTTATGAGGTTTGTAAGGCGGAAAAAAGGCATTATCATCAAAAATAACACATGACTGTGCCTTATTTATTCATGTTTCACAGCCATAGCTATGATTCCATCGGAGCCGGCTGTTCCAGAGGATGTGCAAAGTAGGTATTTGCATTTGAAAAGGTGGAGCAATGCGCGCAAAAATATAGACTATTCATGTATGACGGGTAAAATATCCTCTTAGTACTCAAAAAGAGGTAAAAGTGAAAGCCTCCGTAGAAGCATTGTTATGTTCACAGCGAGCGTAGAGACTGTACGGGCATAGGAAACAAAGTGCCTTTACTCCTTCTTTGCCTGCTATGTCATTAAAGATTATTATAAGGAACTGTGCTATGTCTTTAAAGATATTATATTTATTGTATGATAGTTTCAATATAGTCTGCTCTAGAAGGAAAGTTCCATGTTATCTTGACCGTGAGTGCACATCTTGATTTGTGCAAATATCAGCGCCTCTGTGTCTCTATCCACAAGAGTGTTTTTTGGCCACTTTCCATATGTATGCAGTGGTTCGGTTCGATTACCGTTATAGGCAGTAGTTGAAGAGTGTGTCATGCATTGTTGTTGTGAATCAGTTCGTTTTTTTTGTCAATTTCTATGGTTTGTTCGTGTTGTATTCACGTGTTACTGTTGGGATCGCTTTTGTCGTATAGGAAGTGGAGCGTCGGCATTGTGGGTGGTGTTATGCCCTTTATACGTGTTTTTTTCAACTAGTCTGTTCGCTATACAAACGTGTAACATTTGTCTTCTCCGCGTTCGTGATGCTTTTTGTACGCAATTCGCTGGAGTACCTCCGCGATCAGTTGAAATTCGCGTGTACATTGTGTTATTATCTCATTTTCACAGTATAATTGTGGATTGTTCAAGATGGCGTCGGTGGACGCGGACCTGGCGCGGGCGGTCCAGGCAGCCGCGCGGTTCTACGGCGATTCCAGCCCCGAAAATTCGGCCAAGTTCGACGAGTCCCTCCTGGTTAGTTCCTTTCGTTACTGTTAGGAATCCGTTTCTCTTTGTAGCAGCTCTTTGTTCACTATGTCCTTACAATTAGTAATACTTGAAGCTACATTTACCAGGAAAAAATTGTTTTATTTAGGATTGTTAACCGTTAATTTTTTCGTTTTTTTTTAAAAACTTCCTCTTTTAAAAATTCTGATAGTAATGTTGATCATGGTGTCATAAAACATAACAAAAGCTTATAAAATGACAAAATATTATTATTATCCCCTGTACCAATTATGCATGTGTTGTGTTTGCCTGCCTTGGTTTACGCGTGTTCACCTGCCTCGTGTCATATGTCGCTGTTGTTGGTATTGACCTTCCCGCGGCCAGATAAGATTCACAAACAAAAAGAGGGACCACCACTATCATCTCCATCACTCTATACATGTATAAGGAGGTGAAAACAGTTCACAATTTTTGTTTCAGATTGTATGAAAGAACTGTAAACAATAAGTTTGAGTAAGTGTAGTGCCAGATTACATGAAGTATATCTCATTTTATTCTAACAATAAGCAACATCGTTGTAAAATGCTGTCATTTGGGACGTTAACATGATTGTTTCAAACCCTTTAGTTTATTGTTAAGTGTGTATCTGTGAAAGGAAAAAGATCTCTCGACAAATTGGGCATAATTCTAATTGTAAGTGGATGGCCGAATCAAAGAAGAATAAGCTTGGGTGAAAGTGGGGAGGCAAAGGATTTTTGTGGAATCGAGAACATATGGTCAATTTTTCCGTGGATATTGTATACAATTATTCATCTGGCGTAGTGCGGGGAGCCTTTATACGCATGTTGTACTACACAATGCTCAGCTGATGATGATAATTACAAAACTGAATCATCATTTGTGAACGTTTGCTTGCTTGTTTGCATCACGGAAACGAAGCCTCCTAGTACCCAAATATTATGGCAGCAGCTTTTCATGGAGGGGGGGGGGTATTTTGATCGGTCGACCATTCACTTGTCAATGGGAATGGGATGATTGTGAGATGCGGAAATGGTGGTCCAATGGTAGATCATCAATGAGAACGTAAATATGGACAGCTATTTGAAGCTATGAGGAAACAAAATTGTAATAATAATAACAAAGGAATGCAAGGAACACAGTTTTCTTGACATTGGAGGTTGTTGTTAGTTCCTTTCAAAATATTAAGAGATTTGTTGCATAATGTTGTTTAAAAAAAGCTCGATGTTGTATTCGGGGAGAGGGAAATGTTATTGGCATTAACCATAACATTCGTATTATGCGGAATGGCATCGTTGTCATCGACATGCAATGCTATACGAGTGGAGTGTCATGATTCCTCGATGTGTGCCGTAAAGGGGATCTCTTATGGGACAGATACGAGGGACACAACACGCTTCCGCTGTGAGAAACACGTGTATGCAAAGGGTTAATGCACTTTGAAAATGCCATTGTTGGATTGTTGAGGGTGGTTCTATGTAGTCAATTATTATAACAGTAAATTAGTTTCATTTTTATATAAACAGAAACTAATCAAAATGGTTTTTTCTAAGGGCCGTCTTTACATCGCATCCATTATTGTGAGGTGGAATCAAGAACGGTCGTTCTTCATCCTATTTATACAGGATTACATATAGAAAGTGTGATAGTAGTTCCTTGCACCTTCGTTTTTGAAAAGAGATGTCTTATATTTGTCTTTTAGAAGTTGATCAACGTGTGTTCGACAGTGGACCCGGCAGCCCGTCTGTCTCTGTCGAATGCTTCTCTGGCCGAGCTCCTCCACTACTGTCCCCTCCTCCTCGCCGCCTCCACAACGAATGCCACCACACGATCCAGGCTACATCGGTTTTTATTCAATCTTAGTAAGTTTTGTGTGTCATCATAAAATGAAAGGTGTATCATTGAAATTTCATTTTGTAGACAGTTTGTAGTGCTGTTTCTCTTATATATTTTTGTGACAAATGGACAGTGTAAAAGTTTTGATGATGATTCGAGATGATTTTCCATTCCACACTTTACACGGGGTGTTATACTACGCTTCTGAAATTCAAGGAGTGTTCTCCGGAAAAGACCTCGTTGTCCTTTAAAAATGTTAAATTGTCGGGTATAAAGTGTGAAGATAGGCAACACCATAAATCTCTTACCTACCGTACCCGTTATTGTATTAAGAGACATTGTTTCCTTTGCTGTGAATGTGTGATTGGTTGTCATTGCAGCCCACTACAACGTACGCGTGCGTCGTTTCCTGTCGGGGGAGCTGGAGATGTGCGGACCGGTGTTCGACTGCCTCAAGCTCTCACTGAAGGAACAACTCGGACCGCAGAATATGATCGATATTCTCAGATTGTTACAGGTATACACAATTCGACGATTGCGTTTCACGCCTCGTCATATGTCGAGCTGAAATTGCACTGCGTTAGGCACAATATTGCCTTGACAAGTTGAGACATGTAAAACAGAACTAACGAAACTTTGCAATCCCGTTGACGGGTGAAACGCTATTTTTATACGCTATACCTATCGTTACAGCATTGCGCAGGGTGCCAAATATATGTTTCCGCTAGAATTTATCAATTGTGGCTTCCTTTGTTTAGCGGACAGATCCACTCTGTATGCAAGCACGACGGGAAAAGCAGTATGGTCAACAAAAATGTACATTCTGACGGGCAGTGGGCCATAGAGTCTGATAAGTTGTGCTATTATCTTGCTTTGAGACAATGCTGATCAGATGTTGGACTTTGCTTTGACTGCTATTGTTAGCACTGAGATATATCATTGTTTCAGGTGTTGACATACGAGAGATGCCTCGGTCTGGGCATCTGGACGAACGACTTGATCTCTTTCCTGTTGAGCGAAGTGTGAGTTCAATTTTAATGTTTTCTCGCAAAACAGTTTTTTTAAGCAAAGACCTACACTTTTCTTTAGACAATTCTTGCTCAAACACAAAGTTGTGTTCGTCCATATAACCTTACAATTAGGACATGCAAGTAGGGTTTACTATCTCAGCTTGCTATTTCTTACCATTGCGAAGCATAGTGGAGAACTTCATCCCTGATTAGGAGCATCTCTGTCTTTTTTGTGTCATTTTTGGAGTGTTTATTGCTGCCGCTCATTGACAGTTGGATAATTTTTATTGTAGATGGACAGTAATTCATTTGTAAACTAGACTAGCAATGAGAGGCAATATGATCAAGAGAAGAAACACCCAAGTAACCCTCCCCTGTTATTGGGCAAACGCTTTGCTTCTAACAATAAGACAACCATCCATTTTAAAAGAAAGAAGCTGTTCGTTCAGAAGTCGCGAAGAGCAAGTGGAGTGGATGCCGTATTGCATCGCCATCCTCTGCAACCTCGCCAATCGCTCGAAGTCTGTCTGCAATCGAATACGGAGATCTGTATGTTTTCATTTTTCTATGTTTTATGTTCTTCCGCATAAAGCGTTGGTTTCCAAGGGTGCTTATGATGTGCATCTGCATACTTTTACAAGCACGTTATCAAGAACCCCATTTTGGTTTTCCTGGGAACAAGATGATGAGCTTAGGAAACCAAAACGTCTAATA
The DNA here is from genome assembly GCA_014805365.1 of Koerneria luziae. Taxonomy (NCBI): domain Eukaryota; kingdom Metazoa; phylum Nematoda; class Chromadorea; order Rhabditida; family Neodiplogasteridae; genus Koerneria; species Koerneria luziae. The sequence continues at coordinate 4,156 of JACMIJ010001932.1, read as the reverse complement.
AGCATCCCGTTTCTGACAGAAATGGTAAGAAGGCCACTTCTTCACCGAAGAGGAGGACGTTGTCTTATTAGGCAGTCTTCCATGTTCAGCTAACCCAAGCATTGTTGTCGGATGTTATCAACAATTGACGACATGCATTAAACGCTATGTTTTCAGTCGTCTTATAAGCAGTTCACGAAACGTCTGCTGAAGTTGTTATCGCACGATTCCCGGATTGTCGTTGTCTCTTCGCTTGTACTCATCGGATATCTGGAGGAGAAGCTCAGGGATATGGTAAGTTGTCCTTTCACTTCAAAAATCTATGACAATGAGAAGCATCAGTATAGGTTAATTCCGTATTTTTACAATTTACAAATTGATGTTTTCCAAATCTTTATGTTACAGGTGTATTGTTCGAAGAACATTCCACAGACGTTCCAATGTGTGTTCAATGTGTTGATACTGGGAGATTGTCTGATGACTCGTCACATCGCCGCTGATCTGCTGAAGAGACTCGTCGTCTCCGATGCGCCATCCGTATGTTGTGTTATATACTTCTTGTTGTCTAAAGGCTCATTTCATTACTCGCTGACATGATCGCTAGCCGTTTGTTTTGCTTGAGAAACGAAGCGTATTCCTTTGTTATGCAGTTTTTGTCATTCAAATGTCATTTGCACAGTATGACAAAGCTTACCGGAACATGCATTGCAGGTATCGGCCACTCCTGTGATCACGTCTACGGGAAAGGATCTGATGAACTATTCCTACTTTGGCAAATGTCTACAACAGGCAGGCGGTCTCCTCGTGCAAAACGATCCCCGGTTAGAGGAGACGACCAAGGCGAGTGGTGCCATTCTTCATTTTAGAAGTATTCGGTTAGGAACTATTGTGATGGTACTACGGTGTTGTTAAGAGCTCACGTCTATCTTCCTTCTATATATGTTTCTCGAATAGATGTTTAGGATACGGCAAATGTAGATATCGCACGAGTTTGGTGTTTTTATTCCCTCGAATGCACCGGAGAACCGTTTGTTTTCAGATCTACGACGTGTTCCTCTCGTTTTGTTCGCTGCCGCAGATGCGTGATCCGGTGTGCACGGCCCTATTGGACACCCCGGTGACGGAGGCCCGACTGACCACGCCCCTTGTCGCCATTGCACGGACTGCTCGGTTTGTACATTTCTCCTATTCTAATTTCTTGTTCTATACGTGCGTTCCCATATTTAAAGCGTTGGTTCGTTGAGCAAACCACTCTATTCAGAATGACATTCGACGAGGCGATCGAACCTACCGTACCACTTAAGGCGCTTCAGCTACTCAACTACTTGTTAAAGGTTTATAAGTTAATTTGTCTTGTTCGAGGATTAGTATATGTTTTGTGAAATGGATTATGTGTGTGTTGTTTGCGTTGTCTTGATGTCCCATGTGCTGAAGCTGTTTTCTTGAGGAGGCCGTGGACAACAATCGCCGTTTGTCGCAATTGGTTCCCGAGGATCGTATTCTTTCGATAATCGATTCGACGGTGAAGACGACGATCCAGACAAGTACCAACTTTGTCGTCTATCAATGCCAGCGGATCAGCGAAGGACTTCGTCTTGTTGAAGGTGCCATATCTCTCGATTCTTGTGCGACTGCCTAACATGTAATGATACACATTCGCTGTGTTAGCTATGAAAATGATGGATTATGCAGCGTGGACAGATAAGGCGAATTGTAAGAGTGAGAGTACTGCTGGTTTTCAGTTGTGTCTGGGGACGACACTCTCCGTTCGATGTTGCTGGATGTGGTGGACGCGGCGGTGTGCGCCCACATATCGGAGACTCAGCTGCTGTCCAATCCGGTCGTGTTGTTCATGGCGAAGCCGCCCACACACAGGACGGAGAAGCTGCCCGAGTGGAGGTCAGTGCGGTATATCTCGTGACACAGTGATGTCATCTCTCATTTGAATATGAACAACTATCTTCTTCTTACATTACATTCATACCTTTTTTGCTACAGCTTAGTAATAAATAGTGCATGAACTCATATGACCACACATGGACTCTTCATGAATGTGCGAGGTTTAGTGTGGAAGGTGTTGCGATTGTATTGGAGCTGCTGCGTGTGCTCGCCATTTTCAAGGACTTCTCGAAGCCACACAAGGACCAGTACTGGAAGTCCATTAAGGTACTCGCTTCGTCAAAAGGGATGGGATAGATGCCATTTCAAACCTTTGAAGTAGACCAGCAAAGGCACCCGATGCTCGCGTATTTTGCAAGCTGTTTCTTGATTCTTACACATTCATATATCTGTTATTACAAGATGATATTTATGTACGGTAGCCGATTGTTGTCCACTGTTCGTATTGACAGGATGACCGTCTGGTTCCGTTGCTGGCATTCGCCATCTCACATGGCGACCATCGGATGGTGCACGATGCCCTCGTCCTCTACACACACTGCTCCCAATTCCAGGACTTCCAGTCAAGATGGTATGTTCCGAGTTATGATATGCGTGGAATCTGAATATTCTGAAAATGTACACTGTAGTCTACTGGAGAATCACACCACGATTGCTATGCATTCTTGTTTCTGGAATATTGTTTGCTGATTTCAAATACCCATTCCCATATTGTGAGTGATATTGCAGGTTGGGCGATTTGATAGCGTCTTCGTTGCACTCCCCGCCAACGAAGAACGGGGAGGTACGGACAATTTCCAGAGAAGGGAAGAGGTGAGATTTTCCAATGATCTTTGTATGATGAACTGTGACATTGTCCGTTACATAAGTGTAGATGAAACTGTCCCACTCGTTAAATACGGCACTGATATTTTTTTAAATTTCTAGCCACTATTTTTTTCAATGATCTTTGGACGATTAAATGATGTGGATGGTGATGCTCAGATTAAGGTTGAGTTCGGAGGCGGGCAACGACTCGTTGAACGAGGAAGCACCGATCACCCTGAATGGCAGTTCGACCAGCAAACAGATCGATGAACTGCTGACGAAGATGAAAGAGGGAATGGATGTATGCGTTACGTTATTTGTATAAAATGCACTTTCCGCATTTCGTATGGAAAAGAGTAGGTAGAAAATGTTGGCTAAGTTTGACCCCTTGAGAATATAGATTTGAAGTTGTTCTCGATTTTGACAATGCGTGTAATAGGCGTGTTTAGATGAAGAACTCAAAGACATCGGACATTCTGGCTGCGTACGAGAACAAGATTCTACATCATACTGTATGTTTCTTTCTCTTCATATGTTTCCTGGTTTATGCATATGCACCAATTTTCATATTTCCAATAATTTCATTAATTATTCTGTGTTTAGCTTCGTGAGCGTGAACTGGAGAGATTGGTCGCCGCGAAAGAGGCCGCACTGGCACAGAGCGAACGACTCAGGATACAGTATGCTGCCGGATCCACTTCCAATGAAGCCGATGTGAGTGTTCGAGAGGAAAGACGCTTACTGCTACAGAAACATTTATGTTGTCTTCCAATTTAATTGTTAGTTTGTCATTTGCTTGTAACAACTACACAGTGTTATGATGACCTGTCTTCTTCAACATACGAGGAGTTCGAAGTTTGTATGGCCCTTGACACAGTCTGTTAGTGTAATAATATTGGTGTAGTGTATTTCTTATCTCTATGCTTTTTAAACGCATCTTGTTTTTGTTCAGCTCGCCCGTGTGCGTACTTTGGTTACGGAAACGGAGATTCTGAAGGTGGAAAAGGAGAAAGTGGAAGAGGAACTGGCGAAGATGACAAGGATAGCCGAAGATCGAATGAAGAGCAGTGAGCAGACTGCCAAAGAGTATGTAGTTTGTACTGTGGTTATTGAGTTCAAATTGTAATTGTTTATAAGTAGGAAAAAAATGTTAATGTAAAAAAATACAGTGGTTATATTTTCATTTTCAGTCTGGTTGAATCTCGGAAAGAGTGCGATCTACTGACGAAAGAGAATGAGAAGGAAAGGGAATATGCGACCACCCTCCGGAAGTCCATCGACGAGTTCAAGGCGAAGATTGATAAGTACGTGAAAGCACTCGCTTGTATTGTTCTTATAGTATTTATCGTTGTTATTGCCATTGTAGCACCAATATATTATACAGTACCGGCCAAAAGTTTTTCACCTTTATGTTTTTTGGACACAACTTTCTTCTTTGCAATCGAATCAAAGTGAAAATTGGATATGTTGT
>JACMIJ010001931.1:0-10759 GCA_014805365.1 Koerneria luziae | reverse complement strand
AAGTGAGCAGTACATAGAACATACCCGTTCGAGCTCCTTCATCGGCATTCACTTTACACACCGAATGTGTGTCAAGCAACACCGGAAATGTGCCCCGGATTATGGGGAGACGCTCGTTCTCACTCCGATGAAGCGCGAAGCAACGGATGTCCGGAAGGCAACTAAACACGTTTTTTTAAGACGGCAGTTTCTTAGCAGTCAGATGGCAGTTATACATATACATAACTCGCATTGTATAACGAAGCTTGGACATTTGAACCTTTGATCTTGTAGTCCTATTGAGCATGTAAGATTCCTCCTTTTTCGCATATTACGTTTTCACGATACTGTGATGTCTACTATCGTTAAAATGAAATCTCAGACCTGTGTCAGAACGTTGAACATGTTTGAAGTTCTCTTACAATTAGGGCATTTTAAGGCGTTGCAGGTATTAGTGAGAGAACAATGCCCTAACAATAAGATGAGAATACGGGGAACTGCAATTGTAGTTGCAATCTCAGAACCCGATGAGATGTTAATGTAGTTGTTAATTTTTTTGCAAAGAAAGAGACACAATATTAGAATAAATGTAACTAGAAGGTCTTTTGCAAAGAACTGTTCAACGCACAGAATACATTTGGCATAAGTGACCCGCATCGTCATGATCCCATTTAGAAGGAGGAAGATATGCAAAGAGCGAGAAGCCATTCACTTCCTCGTATTGGAAGATGTTCCAGTGTGTATCAGAAACCAAGATCCCAGTAAACAATAAAGGCGTCAAAAGTACACGAGATTTGTGAGATGAACTACTCAGGGAAAAATAACCCCAAATTTTGAGTTTTTAGATACCCTTAGTGATTTAGTATTCATAACATGCATCTTCGCAATGTGATATGTTTATAGGTGTTCTAAACACTTCAGCACAATAGAGGGCTAGTTGAGTCTTTTTTTTCATTAAACTAGCAATTATTATAGATTCTCTACACGTGGGCCCCCATAAATATCGTACAAACCGGAAAAGGCGTGTTACAAGCAGCAAATGAAACTCAAAACATATGGGTATATAGGAGATAAATCGATAGGACGAATGAGAACATTCTAGAAAACGCAGATCTGGGGAAAAATGCAAAGCGCCCCAATTGCGAATAAAAAAAATGACCGATGGAGCGATAAATGTCCGCGATAATATTCCGATGTCTGGTCGGAGGTGAGCCAGACCGATGCATAGGATATGATGTGCAATGTTCCCCCTTTATATTCTAGAAATATCCCAGAAACACCTGCTCAGTAAAAATAAACCCCATTTTCGCTGGCTATGAGTATGCTACTTTATAGTGAAATATCTAACTAGGTTCTACAAATAGCCGACTGTCACTGGACATTCACATCTTATTGTTAGGATTCTTGTCCATTGCATAAGGTTGATAATACTAATAATAAGGCATTTATTTTTTCTTAGCTTAATATATAATAGTTTCGCAAACATGTGAAGCTGCTCTGCATGAGCTATGAAAAGCTTGATACCGTTAGCAAATCTACAGTCGGGAACATATTTCAACAAAACGTGGTCAGGTTTTACAATAACGCAAATTAAAAATCATATGAACAACAGAATCAATCAATCAATAATGCTGTTCTATAATATGTAAATACACAATTGCGTTATTTCAATCATAGAAATCTGCAATAAAGGCTTCACAACGTTAAAACAATGAAAGCAATGAATTTTTTGGAAGAAAGGTTGGATATGAAACAAAAAGGCTACCGTTCGCTAGGTTGTTAGAATACTCAAGTGATCTCTTATTCTTAGTCGCTGTACATAATAGTAAAATGGCCAAAGACAAAGTGGCGACATTTCGGAAATTGGACAATTTCCATGTTGTTTTGACAATTTTGGGTTTTTGGCAAACAACAAACAGCGTTCCGTGACCGCCGGTCTAGCGGTGCACTTCATTTACATGCAGAACATTCTTTAGTGTTTGAGTGTTTATAACACTCATTTTCAAAAAGGTTGAGAAATACTAAAAAATGAGTGTTTTAAATACTCAAGCACGATTCAGGCTATTTTGAGGCCTGATTTTCTCTGAGTGTGATAAAGTGTTCTTTCGCCTCTGTTGTTCAGTCTGGCCAGTATCGTCATGCATAGCCAAATGCCGGAGGCTCATTCCGGAACGACAATTACCACACGACATTTGGACACATTGCGCACGATCACGCAAACGCCAAGACACCACGATTCCAGACACACTACACAATTGTTGCCATGAAACGTTGAGTGGAAAAAAAACACAGCGTCATGGGAATAGCGGTGATTGCGCGGCATTCCATAATGCGTTACTACGTTTTTGTCGCAAAGGAACGACTAAAAGGAATTGAAGAAAGCGTTGTTCCTTAGAGTGGAGAAACCGTGAATTCTTCAATGCTAAAATCGCCTTGTTCTTGTTTCTATGTACTTTCCGCCTTATAAATGTCTGTTATATGTATACACATTAAAGAAGGACTGGACGCACTTTTTTCTTACTATGTCCGAGTATTATGTTTGCTGTAAAACACGAATAACTACGGTATAGTTACATGCTATTTTTGGGCAATTCTTTGTTTTTCAATCTTCATAAAACGCACAATTGACATTTATAACACTAGATAGGCTACACAAGTGTCAACCACAACTTGACCAAGCTACGGTTAACGGGGACATAGTACTTTAAAAGTGAGTTTACACCTTCTTTAAGATCAACGGTTTCGTTACGTCTGTTCGCATACGGAGACAATTCAAACATTCTAATCACTTTTGGCGGGAAAACAACAAATTCAAAACGCCGAGCTTCAAGCGCGAACCGGGAATTGTTCTCATCAGGCACGCGTTTTTCTGTCGCCTCGAGCTATCTGACTCTTTCGCTTCTAATGAGAATCGACAAAAGAACTATGGAAACGCCCCTTTCCTGGACATCACGAGGAAATTAATTAATGTTCACAGAATAATAAACCATACTACAATACAAGTAATAATAACATTATTATAATAATGTTTATCCGTCACATCAAAAGGTTGATGTTGTGTGCAGTAGAAGACGTGTCTGTAAGTAGTTAATGTTGTCTTGCATAAGTTACAGTAGTTACAAAAATTTCTACGAAACTGTACGGCTGCAAGTTACTATGTATTGTCATAGTAACTTTGAAGGCCAGGCTAATCACGAAAATACTCACAAAGTCTAACAATATAATACAAAGCAAAAACATCTTTCTATGCTATCAGTCTAATATTTGTAAAAATACAAAAATATGACTTTTGAAACACAAAAGCGTCTATGACTACTACTCGTCTAGTATGCTCAAAGTCAGCTTGCGGCTAAATAAGAGCGGGCACGATGCGGAAGAGCACTGCAAAAGTGACACTAATGAGCGGCCTCTGGCGTATTTTCCCGCCAAAAACGAGAATTCAAACGATCAGAGTGGTGGGCGATGGAGCACAATTAGCGTGCACTTGGTGCGTGCCAGTGTGCTTTGTTGGGAGTAAGCCGGATCAGAGATTGGGACCGGGCTGGTCATGATAAGATAAGATGAACTGACACAGAAAGTCTGCACGATCAGTGATTCGGAATAGCCGTCTTACCGGCGAAGCGAAAACGAGAGAACTTGGCTTTTGAGCCAATTTTCCTCCTTTGACTACCACCTACTCATTATATAAGAAAAAGACATGAAAGTGATATTCGACGAGGTGCAAATTTCTTTTTCTACTCACAGAAAAATAACCCTCAAATTTGAGAATTTTATTCACTGTTTACTGCTGCAGTGTTATAAACCCTCAATTCTTGAACAGGATTGCGAAATACTTGACACTGAAAAAAATGAGGGTTATAAACCCTTAAGCAGATTTCAGTCTTATTTGAGGGTTATTTTTCTCTGAGTAGCTATTGTTACATCTGCTGTGCAATATTTCCCCCATTTGTCACTAATTGTGAGTAATAGAAGAATCTTCACATATACAAAGCAACATGGAAGACTGTTGGGCTTATGCTCCTGTTCCAACGAAAATTGCCAGACACTGACATAACATAGCCGGGATTAACCAGAAACGCGCATAACACGGCAATGCATGGTTTCCCGCTGAAGACCTACAGGAGGCTGGCATCTAGGCCGTAGCTTCACACCCTCACGGCAATTACAACTAACCAAAACACTATACTTACGCTTAGAATATATTATTTGAAAAATTTTGCTCATATTTTATTAATAAGACGCACAGTAAAATGACTGGATAAAGTAGAACAACTCTTTTCTAAAGAAAAAACTTTACTTTTACTCTTTCCTAACAATAAGAATGTGAAAAGAACGCAAATGTGACTATTCTGAAAGCGACGTACTTATTATGCGGGGTGTGGCTGCACTTGCAGCCGACATCACTCTTACAATTAGCATCTACTAGCATCTACTACTCTAGCAATAAGCGCATCGTGTTACTTCCACCGATCTACGGTATCTAATTTGCATACAATAACAAGGAGGTGTATGCAAATTTTTGCATACGTTCCCCCGTCTCGGCTGTAAGTAAGTATGTGTAAGCGCAGCCAACCTATGTCTAAGCCAAAGCATTAAAAAAACCTCCTTAGCCTATACTTAGGCGCTAAAGCGTAACAATACGCCTGAAAAAGCGAAATGGAACACCAAAAAGCGGAAGCATTACGAGGGCCATGAGCATCGCTGATCGCTCCCAAATGACTAATTCCTCAAGAAGCAGACACTAATAGGTGCGAAAACAAGTCAAAGCGCTTCCGCTTTGTCTACAAACCCAAAATCACAGCATGTTGCTTCCGCCGGTCTACATATAATCTCATTTGCATAAAGACAAAGATTTGGAGAAAGCAAATTTAAGACCGACGGTAGTTGCACTGTCTCGACATAACGTGCAAATAAAGCATAATGAGAGTATAAACAACTGCTATTTGTTTCTAACAAGCTAGAGACACAGTCGAGAAAAGTATAACGAGAACCCCAAAGGCAAAAGAACGCCTAAAGAGAGAAAGAGAGAGAGAAAAGAGAGTTGGGAGATAACAAAATTGCCCGAAACAAGCTGACAAGACATGTATATGCTCTCTCGGTCGGGTAGGTAGTAGCCTCGGGGCGACAAAAGACGTCATGAAGCCAAAGTCGCGGGAAAAAGTAGGCGATGAGAAAGCTCACAGAAAAATAACCCTCAAATAAGCCTACAAACGGCTCAAGGGTTCATAACCTTCATTTTTTTAAATATGATTACGAAATACTTAACACTGTAAAAAATGAAGCGGTTTGCCGGCTTATTTGAGGGTTATTTTTCTCTGAGAAGGTGCAAAGTGAGCGTGTGACGCAGAAACGACAATTTACACACTGCAATGAGTATCGTCGTTAACAATGTGCTCATAACTATGTACTCATCAAACGAACCGTGTTCTCGTTATTCGTAAGGTCAGAATGACGCTTCCAAGAATGAGAACCCTTAGGGACGACTAAATACCATACATGCTAATTTTGATCTTTCATTGCGTCTCGGTTCTCAGCCCGGTGGTTCTCATTTTGTAAGTTACCTAATGATTGGATGGGGGCTAAACACTTACAATAAACCAAACACTAAGCTTACAATTAGAACATGCTCAAACCTCCGTGTCAATAATATTTTAATGTCTAACAGATTAGTAGGAGATGTTTCTGTGAAACAAGAAAAAAGTGGTTGCCAGCTATTGTGACAGGTAGTGAACTACTCTGTTTCTAGTGAACTTTCAATTCACCTTTTGCACTGACAATTAGTTAGTGGGAAAGGTTACTGTAAATATCATTGGAATGGAAGGATATGACAATACTACTACGGCAGGACGGTGCTGTCATAGCCGAAATCTTCTGGAAGAAAAAGCTCAGACAAGTCAAAAAACCGCATGGGTGAGAACCCATCGCAAAGGTTCTCAATCAAACAGTTCTTGTTGAGGTAGTTCTCACTCTTGCTTAGAAAACAGCCTAGAAAACATATGATCACGTTGCTCGTGCCAAGACATATTCGTTTCCCCTTTCTCCTCATCTTCCTCTCGCTAATTGTATGCAACCACTCAAGCATGGGGATGGATGACCAATCACGTCACTCTTCTGGCACCTTTCGTTGTTCGAAACTAACAACAACAATAACAATCTGCAATGGGATCTTACTGGTAACAATATGTAATGTTTTCAATGTTAACTTACTGGTGCATTTTATTGGCGAATGCAATGCTATGTGCAATAGCAGAGGACTTTACTGTTCATATAACAAGCACTTGATCTTACAATTAGTGTTTTACTATACTAATAACTGGCACCTAGAATAGTGTCATCATCTAAAAAGCAGTGATGCTAAGAAGACGTATTGTCCATGTTAGTGTATCGTACTACAATAACCGAAAAACAACTGTCTCGGTAGTAAGATCTTCTGTTTCCAGCGAGCTTTCCAGTGACCTTTTGCACTTAGATACTGTACAAGGTCACTGGAAAGCTCATTGGAAGCAAAGGGGCTTACTGCCGCCAGCAGGTAAAGATGAAGTGACGACTCGTCCATGTTGATGTCGCAGCGGATTAGTAGTCATGTGACTTGATTGGTTCGTATATTTCCCATAGCCACTCTGCTCTCCAACAATTATTTTTATGTTTCACGCCGCAGCTAAAAGTAGAATGTAGCATCATGGGTATATGTAGCTGTCGATGAGCCAAAGTTGATGTACACTAAAGTTGCTAATAATACCAAGTACAATTTCTGTTTTTCCAGTAAGTGCATTCTATAATATAATAGTAAACAGTGTGAATATGTACAATTTTATCATTTGAAATTAATTACAGAGAATCGTATGGTACATGCGATATCATCACGTGGAGACTGTTGAGCTTCCGCCGGTCTCAAATTTGCATATTCTTTTGTCATCACGGAAAATGACGTTTGTTGTTATCGTATGCAAATGAGGTGCGGTAGACCGGTGGAAGTAACATGAGCTCAGGAAAAATCTACACAAATACAGTTACTAGTACGGTAAGAAGTATTATGCCACAGGTTTCACGGAAAATATGTATGTTGGGACAACTATAACAACTCGTGGTTGCATATTTCTAGCACATCACAATGGACACCGGGAAATTTCAACTAAGCTCGCAAGTATTCGATGATTGTACAACGGAATGCTAACAATTAGAACATTATCTTACAATACAATAATTCGTTTTTAATATGTATATAATAATATGTATGGTTTGTAAAATATGTATAATTTGAAGAAAAAACAGGTTCCACCGTACATACAGAACAAGAGCATGCTCACGTCAACCAGGTTCCGCTCCTTCTGCTGATCAATCAATGACCAGAGTACAAAGTACAAAGATCACAGATCACCGGGCAGACAGACAACCTGGGAGGTCAGGTTCGTCCAGGGAGACTGACGGCTGTGCATACATGCAACATGGTCAGGTTCGGGAATGCCGGTTGGAGAGATCAAAGTTCAAAGTCAGAGATCAAGCTACAAACAAAAGATCAAGATCAGAGATCAAACTACAAACAAATAACGCATATGCATGGGTGAATAACTTATAGTTAGGGTCTATCTTACATGTGGGGTGTACAAGGGAATCGTGTTGTTAGAGTCGGTGGATGACGTACATAGAAGGGAGGCAAGAGCATTCAGCTAATGTTAATGGTTTCTTCTTCTTCTTCTTTTTTCTGTCAAAAGTGCACGATATTGTGTAAGCGGTTTATCGCCTCTATTATTCTAGCGACCTTCATGCTATTATCGATTTTGTGTACAACAAAACTATTCAAACAAACTAGAGGCTAAGATAGTACACTGCCTTCTGTCCTCTCACAGTCACCGCTACAGTGATTTGATTACATATTCCGACGAAGACGTTTTCAAAACAGGTTATACAGAAATTTTGGCGCGAAAACACAAGATTCAAAAAGCTGTGCTCCTCCTCCCTCCTTTAACTCTACGGTTCGTATCCAGGTGGAGGCGAGGTGGACATTTGAACCAGCGGTCGTTTCTCGGCTGCGAATTGTTCTTCTCTCTTTGCGAATGCCGTGGGATTCATATTCTGGGCCAGGAAGAGGTTGTGACGCATCATCAGGTATTGGAAATGCTGGAATGGAATAGGATTAGAATCAGGGTTCAGCTTTACCTTATTACGATACTAGAGTTTCATATCCTAAAAGGGGCGTTGTGGTGTAATGGTTGAAGGCGCTCTATTGCGCGCATGTCGCCCGGGTTCGATTCCCGGCAACGTTCTCACCCAGCCAAGGGAAACTATGGAAAGTATCCTTATTGTTAGGAATAGTGATGGGTCACAAAGGTACATTGTAACTAAGAATAAGATCAGAAAGGCAAAGGTATCAGCCTAACAATATGAGAACACAAAAAATGGCGACTTACTCGGGCCTGAAGCTTCTGGATATCGTGGAAGTTGCGGCGGATCAACATGTCACGGCATCTGAAGCACAAGGTTGGTGAATTCAAGATCAAGCCCTTTTTTCGGTTCATAGTATAGTTACTTTTACTTGTGAGCTTATGTAATTGTAGTTTGCATAACCGATAAAAAATTTGCATAACCGATAAAAAATTTGCATAACCGATCAAAAAATTTGCATAACCGCTACCTTGCCACCGAGAGAATGGCGAACGCTTGTGCTCCAACAATGATGACGTACACGAGGAATACGATCAACGGGCAGAGGATGTCGCCCGCATCGCGAAGGTTCTTTTCGTAGCTGAAGATGGATCGATATGCACGTTGTAGTACAGCTTAGAGAATAATTAGCCTCAAATAAGCCTGAATGGTGCTTGAGTGTTTAAAACACTCATTTTTCCCCGTTTTAAGTATTTCGCAATCCTATTGAAAATATGAGTGTTTAAAACACTCAAGCACTAAAGAGTGCCGATGGCACTAAAAACCTGAGGTTTTTTTTTTCGAGAGGCACTGCAGCTTCCACCGGTCTCCAATTTGCATCTTCTGTTATTGTCAAAAGGAATATGCGAATTTGAGAGAGGTTTTTATTATCGTATGCAAATGAGGTACTGTAGGCCGACGGAAGCAACATGCTGTGATATGCCGTTGAAAATGAAGAAAAAGCAACTGCCCTACAAAGAAGACCACCCAAGAACACTTCATGTTGCTTCCCACCGGTCCACAGTACTATTGAAATAGTTGACTCCGTTCTGTACCACTACCCGACTGTCACTTCATAATCAATTTTACAAGCTTATTCAAATTGTTCACTGTTCAAAACAGGTTCAAAACTTGAGCAGCAGCATAGGGTTGCGAAAAAATTGAATGTTTTGACAAATGTGTGTCTTTACAAAGAAACCTAAGAATAAGATCGTTATGCAGCAACAGTCGGGTATTTGTATAGAACGGAGTCAACTAAGTCAATTCTACCTAATCTGCACACAACTTGCTAACTAAAACAAAGAAACATGGGAAACGTATTCTGTTTCAGATATTCAGAAATGCTCATATCGTCGCACAAACGTTGTCTACGTTTGCAGTTTTCGCCATATACTTTGCAGTTAGATCTGTGTTTCAGTGCGTAGCCAAATATTCCAATAATATGCCATTCCAACAATCTCTGTCTTTGAGCTACGAACAAACTACAAGCGAACATGCAAGTACTAATAACCTAAGCATTTGATCGTGATACTCTTGATCGTCATACTCGTAATCCCCATCCCCAGTCACATCCAGTATGTATCGAACGCCGGATTCACTGCAACACACAGAACAAAGGTCGGAGAGACCAGAGATCAAAGATCACAGAGCAGCTTTAGAAGTTGATTGAACTTACGCATAATTGATCACGAATGCCGTCTCACACATGACCAATACGGCAGAACCGGCGATGAACGGTAAAAGGCGGTTCGGGAAGCTCTGAAAGAAAGTTCGCTGAGAAAAAGGCGGCAAATTTGAACACTCATTTTGAAGGAACTGCAAAACCGTCATTTCAATCTTTAGCATACGGCATTCTAGATTATTGTATCCTGGCTTGTCGTATTTTCAGGTGTCGTACCGCCGTTATTCTGCCACAATACTGAATCAGTAAGACAGCCACAACTACTGTGAAGGTGCAAAGGTATACAAGTAAATATAATTTTTTGCAAGGATCAACTGTTTCTGACTACTTCAAGCTCATTGTCAGTTCAAATTGGAAATGTCTACAAACTCTGGCGATTCCATTAAGAACGAGGAGGTTGCAGAGGATGCCCAGCAGCAGAATGAACACCAGGATAGAAACTGAAACAAAGCTCGTAATTTGCTGTAAATTATCACCAGAAGCATGTGAAACGTGTGTTAAAGAAGGAGTAAAATCGTACTATATCCACGTTAGCCATAGATAACTACTATTAGCTTATAAGCAGTAATTACTAAAGTATTATAGATACTGCCAAACTTAATCCTGCATGTGATCACAGGTTAAGAAGATAACTGTGTATGGTTCTCCGGATTCTAGGAACCAAGGTGGCCGGGACGTTGTGAAGTAGTATGGGTGTTTTCATGTAGCCCGGGCTACATTACAAAGTGTTTTTTGTACAATAATAATAATAATAACGCACTCAAAAAGATGAGATCCGATTCGAACAATTGATGCCACGGGACCACGTAGATGCCGATCAGAATGATAACGAGCGCCGTAGTCAATCCGAGTACGGCCGACATCTGAACCATACCACCGCTTCGGACGATAACCATTTCCCGCAATTCCCACTTCCCGCAACATCACTTCCCGCAATAATCAGTTCCCGCAACACCA
>JACMIJ010001930.1:0-10764 GCA_014805365.1 Koerneria luziae | reverse complement strand
CCCTCACAGAAGTTGCGGGTCTCTTATACACGCAGTTCTGCTAACACAAAACAACGGTTTCTGGCCTCCTTTAACACTACAATCAATGCACGAATACACCGGTCTGATCATCTCATGAACAAGCACAATGTTCGCATTACTCGTTGGCAGACCAAAGTGACTGTATTACTGTATTGATGAAAATCTTATTGTTGGGATAGTATGTATATATGTATGTATGTATTCATAGTGTGATACATACACACCTCATGTTTGTTTCAACTCTGCAACATAGTGCAGTGGCAGTGCTTACCATCGAATGAGGGCGAGCGATTAATAGCTCATTGGGAACCCACCTCTCGCGTGGCAGCATGGCCTAGTGCTAGCGTGGTCTGCTTCATACGCTTTATGCCCGATGAACTTCCCCCCGGATGACTCGTCGACAAGACGGTAATGAGGTTTTGCACATTTTGACTTTAACAGGCAACTTCTCTTTTGCATATTTGTTTTTCTCTTGCACGCAAACTCGGTCTCTCTCTCTAAGTACCAGCTCTTTGCTTTTGAGCTTTTTTGTGACTGTAATGTAAGTCAAAAAAATTAACGTTACGTTATTCATCGCTACCACCAACCACGTCGTAGCCTAAATCTATTTTCACCGGCTTACAGTTCTCCATTTGCATGATACAAAACAAAGGCCTCTCTCATAAGAACAAATAGATATACAAATTTACAGTACGGCGGAGGCTACATTCTCTCGATCGTGTACCATTTGCATGTCTGACTCCGTTCTGTACAGATATCCGACTGCCGCTGTATTATTGTATCTTATTGTTAGGTTTCTTTCCAATTGCACAAATGTGCTAAAGTATTCAAACTTTCGGAATACTATGTATATCCTATCACGAGTTTGTGAACCTTCTATGAACTATAAACGATTTGAATACAATTACAAAACTGAGTATGTGCATAATAACTGCAGTATTATAGTTGTATGGAAGCGAGTCAGATATTGCAATTGTATTCTGTCAGCTTTCGATAATTTGATGTGGCTGATTCATTCACAACGGTGCATCTTATCAATTGAGGACCGGTCGCGAACACTGAAACAAGGTTCGAGGAGCGTGAACAACCGATCACGCATGAAGATTTAAAATCTTCGTTTTCGCGCCAAAATAAAACCGCATCAGGAAATGAGATTGGTGCCGAGCTTTTTGTGTATATTATGTCAATTCGCACACGCGAAAAAATGCATCAAGCAATTTTGAGCTATTCATTCCTACAGTAGCTAGGCGAGGTGTGAAATCGTTGTTGTTTTTCGAGCCAACAATGTGTGTTAAAACTGCAGAGCCGCTCGGAAGTTTGCATAAACCTATGTTATTGTGAGGAAGAAGCCTTTCTAATCGTATGCAAACTAGGAACTGTAACAAACGACAACATGCTGTGTGATGTGATGCATTTATGGCGTTTCTTATCAATCTTTGAAGTGTTTGCTGGTGGTTTGTATTATATCATTTTCTTCCGGTGTCTGCTTGCGTTTGCACGTAAGGCCATACTGTCCCCCCCCCCTCCTCAAGTGTCCGATGCGTGGTGGCTACATGTTCAGCGTGCTTATTCCTGTCTTCATACTTACTGCAAAAATAAAGTCACAGGTATTTTTACTCCGAATTTGGCAATAAGTCTGCGTGAAATCACAGCATGTTGCTTCCGCTGGTTTGCAGTACAAGGGGAGAATAACAAAGACGTATTTTTTAAAAATTTTATTTTCATAAAAAAAGAAAATTATATAAAAATTTGAGACCGGCGGAAGTTCCACTATGTTAGCATGAAGTGGTAATGACTCTTTCGACCATTTTCTATTCTATGCTCATAAAGCAAAATGACTAATTGTAAGAATATGCTTGTCTCAGACAACAGTGAAGTGATTGTATGTACACGATATAATGTTTCTAAAGGTTGCTACATAATATCACTTTATAAAGCGCATTCATGCACATTTTTTTCCATTTCAAGATTCGCTGCTCTTTCAGTCCACGTATTCACACGATTTCATTGGTCTGGCGCCAGCTGGAAGTTTCGAGTGTCTGGTCAATCGAGGCTACTCGGCAGTGTTCATTCGCATTTTTGATGCAGCAAATGGCGGGAAAATTGATGGAGATGCGCTGGAGAACATTCAGAATGCGCGCAAAGGTTAGCTTAAATAGAACAATTTGTGAATACTTTTGCAACGTTATTGTTATGCGTTCGTTGGGTGGATGCCCTTAGAATTCCTGAATCGCGCATTGTTCCAAAGGTCCGACTATCGCGATACGTATGCTTGTTGTTCGATCTTATTGTTATGTTTCTTGTCAAGGTGATATGAGCTACGACAAATTGTAATTAGTGTTTGTCATTCCGGCTGTATAGCGACAGTCGGGTATTTTCCATCGAAACACAACTCTATGGTATACTCGCATCAAACTCTTACAATTAGGATTAAGCCATCGCCCTTCTAATACTAATATGCTTTGCTAGCATAAAGTAATTTCAGCCAAGCTTGATGTGGAACTCATTGCAACGTTGAACGTGACAGCACGAGGCGCAAAAGAACAAGGGAGATCGTCGACTTTCTCAAGGCACAGCAGATACACATGAAATCGCTTTGGATCCAGGTCAGACTCACTTGTGATAAGACGTACAGGATGTCGAAAATTGTGTACTGGAAACATTCCAGGAGGTCCAGATTTTCATAGAAACATATCACAGGATGTTGAGATAACTGTGATTGATTGATAAATGTGTGAATGTTATGTGATCCAGGTACTTTTCATCTACAACATTTTGAAGCTATTCATAGACCACAAACTAAAAATTTGTATATTAGTTTTTTTTCTTCAAACGCTTTTTTTTCTTCATATGCAAGTGACCATTTCAGCTAACGAATCCAATTCAATGGCCTACCGATCATTATAGAAATGCGATGTTCCTCATTGATGCCGTAACAACGTTGCACGTAAGAATGCTTACACAATTCCTATTCTTGTTTTTATAAGTTTATTATTCTAGATGCTCTTCAATGTTACCCCCCCCTCAGAATGCGTGAAGGCGATTTTTTTTTCTAACAATAAGTTAGCTTCCTACTAACGGTGTGAATTTAACGGTGTTTTGAAGCTTCTCATAAGCCACCGGTATAACAATAAGATTTGCATATTCCTTTGTCCATTCTCCCAATTCCTATGGGTTCATGCGCAAATGAGGCACATTACACCGGCGATCATGAAAGATTTCTTACGAAATTCTTGTCTTCAAGATTCCATTTCAGGTCTCAGGGATCATTCCCGGTATCTACACGAGCATCTACGATTCGGTGCAAATCCTCGGATTCCGAACCATCGAAGCTGATCACAATCAATCGATTCCCTATTCCACTTTCAATCAAACAAACGGTCCCCATGACATGAAGATACTTATGTGGTATGCTAAAAAAACTAGATATTTAAAAAAACTCTTATTAATCTTTGCAATGTAGCCTCCCACTACGCTAATTGTAAGAAAAAAGAAAAAGAAATTTCGCATATCATTATTGATCTTTACAGGAAGAAAAAGAAAGTTTACAGATTCTTATTGATCTCTGTAAATTAACCTCTTGCTCATAGAAAGATAAGCCTCAACAGTACTGCTGGAATGGTTAAAACGCTCATTTGCTCTAATGCTAATTATACGTATTTCGTAGTCCAATTTGGAAAGTGAATATCAAAAACACTTGAACACTAAATGAGTGTTTACAACGCTTAAAATTGAAGGCTTACTTCTGTATGCAGGTACTGGAACACGAATGGCGAGGGCGACGACGGTGAGAGTCCGCCAAACTTTTCCGATTACCGTCCGATCATGCTGATCCCTCAACCAACCGTGAAACAATTCGCCCAAACCGAATGGATCTGTGGCATGTATATCAATCGAAACGCCTACGGCTTCCTCTACGGGAAAAACGGGGAAAGCTTCAGGAAGAAAGGGTTTCCCCGGAAACACGGAAAGCGTCATCATAATGAAGTGTGAACAGTCTTCTATCGTCTGCTCTAATTGTAATATCCAATTGTAGGTATTGTAACTGTAACTTATAAGTATTGTTGTTATATTGCTTCGTATTTATGTGTTTCTTCGCATATTCCCTGTGCAGTCACACACACCTTACTATTTCATTGTTGGCATAGTGCAACAGCCATGACAAAGAAATGTGGATGCACAGGATGCTGCAGCGCTCAAGTTTGCATATCTTATTGTTATAGAGAAAACCTTTCTAACGTATACAAGTCAGTTAATGTAGGGAAGAAGTTATGAGCAAAGCACATTGCAGTTGTAAAACCACCAGGATATATGTTACGTTCCTGTATACAACTTGTGCATCTTCCTCCCGTTTGCTTGAACTATTGATTATCACGTAATCTGCGCATCTGAGAACCAAACAAAATTGCCCTCGGGGGGCAATATGCGTCTGTTTGCGCAACGCACAAAACAATCAAAAATGCCTCCGGGCAAACCGGAAATCTATTTTCTCTGCTACTATCGGCAGATGATGATTAGCCGATTAGCAGGTCGAGACCGGATTGACAAAGCCAGAAAGGTTCTGATTACAGGTGATGCGACATCTCAGTCGGTAAGACATTTCAGCAGTAAACACACATAAATGCACAAACACACCTAAGTACCTGTCAATAACCAACCTACTCCTGCTCTCCGAGTATAAAAGGGGTTGAACCCACGCGCTGTGATTCCACATTTCTTGACAATCAGTGAGTAAGTGATGGCATCAGCAGTGATTGTCGTCTTTTCGACGTCCGTTCTCGCCACGCTGGTGTCTGGTGAAGTGCGTTGCACGTATAACGAGCAAATTTGCACAGACAAATCCACGGTTAGTTGCATCTACAGTATTCCTCACATTTGGTTTTTTAACAGTAATCACTTACAATTATTTTTTGCGCTATTCATTCCACATCCTTTGGCAAGACACTTCGTGGCCACGTTGGTTGAATGTTCCTAATTTGCATGCGAACACAAGTTGCTTTGAAATAAGATCTTCAAATAACAGTACAAAAGAGTGTTTATCACATTGGTTTTTTAAGACATATATCTTTGTCTGACAATAAGTATGCGAATGCAGTTGCTAAAAATAAGTTGACGGCTCTGAATCGCTGTGGTGTAGAAAGAGAAGAGCTAGACGAATAGCTGAACCGCAGTAGTATTGCTTCATTCGAATACACATCATGTTGGAATTGTGAAAAATAATTGTAATTCGCATCTTCCTTTGCTCTTGTGAGAAAGTTTGTTGTTGTCGTACGCAAACGAGGTACTGTAGATTGGCTGAAGCAACATGCTCTCAACAGTTATGCCAGTTATAATATTGCAAGTCAAACACTTTAACCTATGTTGAAAGAGTAGGCAGTAAGCTGGTTCCTTAGTATATCTGCTGTGCGAAGTTGCTGAAACATTTACTATTGGCATATCTGACTCCGTTCCGTACAAATATCCGACTGTCGCTTAATGAAGCAATCTTATTGTTAGATTTCTTACCAATTACCCAAATTTGATACAAGATTCAATTTTTTTAGCAACCCTATGCCGTTTCACAATTTTGTGAACCCGCTATGAACTATGAAAAGTTTGAATACACATACAAACTTGATAATGAAGCAACAGTCGGATATTTGTAAAGAACGGAGTCAGATATTCCAATAGCACACGGATCTGCGAACACTAATTGTAAGAACCAACAAGAATGAACTAACAAGTGTAGCACTTTCGGGACGATCCCATAAGCGCACAAAAAATAACTTGCAGCTCAAACTAAGTAATACCTATTATATATTTCAGTATGAGTTTCAAGATATGCTCAATTTAGGACCAAAAAAAAATTTATGTCGATTGGTTGCTTCCCGACAGAAATATGAGCCTGTGTGCTTATGGGATTGCGCTAATGGGATTTCCAGGCATGCGCTACCGTGTTTCCGCTCGTTGCCGGTCAGCCGAATCCGAATTGTTATGCGTCCAGCTTCCAAGCACTGGCTGTCAGCTGTCGGCAGTCGTGCTTCACGTGCTGCCGCGATCCCGCCTACTCTTGTCTCGACGATCCATGTACGTTTTTGGCTCCATTTGGTACGCCTATCAGTTTTCGGCAGTTGCATCTTTGTTTGTTTATTTGTCAAAGTTTTTAGAATATTATCTACCAGCTTCTAGGACATTTAAAAGAGGCTGGAAACCGTGAATCCTTGGACACAAGATGCACCATTTCCTTATATATGGTACTTACCACTTCACAGATGTTGTACATGCATTTTAGCCACAACGAAATAACGGTAAAGAAGAGTGAAAGGCACTTTTTGACACCTGGGTTTTTTGGGGTCCATTGTCTTGCATCTAGTCTGGTTGATTCTTCTGTGAGTTCTTTTGTGTTTTAAATGCCGATTTTGTGTTTTATGAAGCGTTAAAATACGGCATTTTTATCGAAGAATAACACATGACTGGTCCCGGATTTCGTGTGTTTCAAACCAAAGTGAAGACAATAGTACTAACAATAAGATAATTTTGAACGGTTCCACAGTTTGAACATAACTTGCTGTTCAGTGACGCCGGTTCCGTGCTCTACCGATCAGTGCTCGGCGTGGAAGGACATCATGACCGACTTCTGCCCCGCAACATGCGGTTATTGTGATCAGGGAACATGCAAAGATTCTAGGAACGATTGTGAATCGGTGAAGGTACGCTACGTTCTTAATCACGTGTACTTTTGCCATACTTAACGCCGTTCTGTACAAATACAGCAAGAGATCAATCGAACAAAAACTATTGTCTACCCCTCTTGGTGTCCCTCTCTACTGATAAGGGCATTCCCGTTTATGTTATTTACTTTGATTTCTCTAAAGCTTTTGATAAGGTTAGCCATAACAAGTTACTACACAAATCAAGTTTATACGGTTTCCCATCTCAATCCCTTCTATGGCTTAAAAAATTTCTATACAGAGAGAAATATGACCAGAAAATGACCAGAAATGAGCATGGTCAATTGTATATTGCCTCGTTTTTAATTTGAAAAGTCTTGAAAAAGTACATGTTTCTAAAATAATGTTATTTCTTTGCTAAGCCAGATATTCAAACACGGTCAAACGTGGTATGTAGACAATCGCCGGCTCTATTTGGCAAAGGCTGTTTACCTCGTTTACACCCAGTGAAACCGAAAAGTGACGGATTGAAATTATAACAGTTTTGCTTTATTAACTTACAGGTCATATATAGGGCCCGTATTACATATACAATGTAGCTTAGGCATATTAGCACCACTTGACATGCATTTGATCAAAATCGGTTGTCGTCATGAATTTTCTTTGCCAACCTCCTATGCCGAAATGGTTCTTGTTCTTATTGTTAGTTTTTTCCCGTTTTCTTGTCCCAGTCTGTTGAAATCCCAAAGTATATCGTATTGGATGGACTTTTTTAACCCAAACGTGCAAGAAAAGTTCTTTAAAGAAGGAATGAATTCACTTTTTTCTTACTATGCCCGAGTCTTATGTTTGTTGTGAAACAGAAATATATAGGGCATAGTTCCGTTCTATTTTTTGACAATTTTTTTGTCTTTCAAGCCTCACAATACACTCAATTTACATTTACGACACTAAACAAGCTACAGAAGTGTCAACCACACCTTGACCAAGCTATGGTTAACGGGGACATATGATAGTACTTTAAAAAAGTGAGTTTACACCTTCTTTAATACTTATATCAGTTTCAAGAGAATTGCGTGATGTTTTCACTGTGCCATGAAACTCTGAAATTGTACTTTATTATTGTGAACATTTACATTTTTAATGTTTCAAAGAGTGCTGTGTGGCTATGCTTTGTGATTATCTCACAGTAATCTTATCGTTAACAGATGACGCCTCGTAGTGTACTAATTGCTGTTTACTATCTTGGTACTCTAAAGCCGGAAGAAGCTATGTTGCACGACAATTGACCTACTTGAGTCAAAAAAACGACAATTTTTCATTATGATTTTTTGCATATTTCTTCTATTGTACACTGTTATAAAATGATTGTGAAGGTACTGGAAAACTAACTTAATAAAAACTAACGCCGTAAAATGAAACATTTTACATTTTCATAGTTTTTGGGCACTATTCTAAACTGTACTTACGCCAAACACGGTGCTGTCTTCACTTCTTGAGCTTCTATTCAGATCTGAACATTATGGAATAAAAGAAATTCGCAAAGAATCAGTATAAAATATTGTCGTCTTACTTCTGCCGAGTAACAAAATAGTTAATAGCAATTAGTACACTACTAGGCATCATCTGCTAACGATAAGCTTTCTGTGACATCATCGCAAAACATGGCCACACAGCACTTTTTGAAACATCAAAACTGTAAATGTTCACAATAATGAACTGCAATTTCAGAGTTTCATGGCACAGTGAAAACACCACGCAATTCTCTTGCAGCTGATATACTATTGGAATATTTCACTCCGTTCTGTACAAATATCCGACTGTCACTGTAAGATCAGTGAAGAGAAGAATATAGCAGGGAATATGTGTAGATTGCAGGGAAACTTGTATTATTGTTGCTCGCCTATGCCGGGAATGCCGGTGCCACGCGGGAACGTCTTTTGTAGAGAGTTTTATTAGTTATAATGAATACAAAGGATAATTCAAATAACGGTCTGGGTCTTACTGTTGGGGAGAGGAAGAGAGAGAGAGAGGACTTGCCCCTCACGGAGGAGACTGACGAGCGAAGTGAATGAGTTGTGAATGAACAAAGGGAAAGGGAAATTCAATCGTGGAATGAATTCCACGACAATCAGATCTTATTGTTAGGGTTCACTCGAATTGCACAAATTTGTCATGCATTCAAATCTTCGAAAACCTAGACCATTTCACAAGCTTGTAAACCTGTGCTCAACTGTGAAAAACTTGTACACACTTACAAAACTGGATATGAAACGACAGTCGGATATTTGTATGGAACGGAGCCAGATAAGCCAATAATAAGTATTAAACAACTTTTCTTGCAAATTGTTTAATACTTAAGACCGATTATTCGAAAGACAGAAATTCTTGGGACGTAGTTTTCCAAACTTTATCTTGAAGGCTGGCAATAATGTTGAAAAGAGTGTGTGCTACCCTTATTCAAATGTTACACCTTATTCAAATGTTACTTGCGAAACAAAGACGTAAATTACAGCACTTGAAAATTTGAAAATCCTGAAAATATAGCTTCTTTGTAAAGCTTTATATTCAAATGCGGTCAAGAGTAGTATGTAGACAATCACCGGCTGTACTTGACATTATTTGCAAAAACATGTACTTTTTTCAAAATTTTCAAATTTTAAGCAACCGTAGTTTACGTCATTGTTTCGCTAAGATCTCCATTTAGTGTTGCATTTGTATCAGAGTAGCATACTCTTTCTTCGACATTATTGTCAGCCTTCAAAACGCAGTTTGGAAAACTACGTCCTCGGTCAGTGCTGATAATTTCAGTCATTCAAATAATCGGTCTTAAATATCCGACTGTCACTGCATGATCATTTCTTATTGTTAGGTTTCTTTCCAATTGCACAAATTTGCCAAGGTATTCTAATTCATCGCAAACATATGTCGGTACACAAATTTTGAACCTGTTATGAACACTGAACAAATTGAATACGCTTACAAAACTAAATATACATAAAGCGCAGTCGGGTATTTGTACAGAAAACGGAGTTAGATAAGCTAATAGTAGCACCATTTCTCACAAAGTTTTGTGCGCCTTGAATTTTCGTATTGAATTCAGAAAAATGCAAATATAATTGTAAGAGGTTTCGCTAGCTCTGACATGATTCAGATTTTGTGCAACGATATCATCTACGAGGATCTGATGAAGGAGCAGTGCGCACGCACATGCGGATTCTGCGGCAGTTCTGGTACATTTTATGATCATAATAATTGTGTACAAATATTGTATTCTTGGCTTATCTGACGCCGTTGTGTACAAATGACCCGACTGCGGTTACGTGTTCAATTTTACTAACGCCCTCAAAGCGTCTGTAACACTGTGCTATTCCCCAAATTTCTGAAGCTTCTATGAGATGCAAAAAAGTGACTGAGGTAAAAAAATGAACATACAGGCAAGATACCATGCAATATGGTAACAGTCGGATATTTGTGGAACGGAGTCAGATATTCCAATAGCATACTGCTCACGAATTTGTCCGATAAGTTAGCCGACACAAAATTGCTGTGATTACACACCTATTATTAGACTCACGAAAATGCAAAATACATTGTTCCGATAGCAACAAAGGAATACATGTGCTCTTCCATAGTTAACAACTGTTTTTTGAATACGCAAGTAAACGCTTCATTACGAACAATTGACTACGCACAGCAATTTTGTATATCCGACATATCGGAAAATTTCGTGAGTACTATAGTTGTTATACGTACACAGTGATACTCAAATATTCTTGTTAACTATTGCCGAAGACATGTATTTGAATTTTGTTATATGATAGGAACAGTTCATTTTACATTTTCGCGAATCTAATACCACAATGAGCCTTAGTGTTTTGTCCTGACATACATATACCAGTCGTAATACACTTGTATATTTTCAGCCATTGTCATTGGCGGAATTGGACTCGGCGGCTGCTCAGACAAAGCTCCCAAGTAAGTTTCTGTATTACTCTAAAAGGGTAAGCTGACTGACAAGGGAAGTGTTTTCAGTGTAGGAGAAATTTGAACTCAAAACCTATTGGAGCTTGTAGAGCATCGAAAGTTATGT
>JACMIJ010001929.1:0-10767 GCA_014805365.1 Koerneria luziae | reverse complement strand
CAAAACAAGTGTTTTATTGACCCGCCACTTTTGTGTTCAGAGAATACACCCTGGGGGCACTGCCCACTAACCCTTTAGCTTCAAGTTTTTTTCCATTTTCATTTTCACTCTAAATAACTATGTGTTTGTGTGGGACGAGGTCGAAGAGCACAAAACTTTACAAAGATCTGCTTGTAATGTCATTGTCTTATTGTTTGTGGGCATGATGATTGCGGCGCATGTTTGGAGAAAGTTGTAAGGTTTGCGAAAAAGCGTGATTTACTGCCGCAAGTTGGCTCAACAACAGTGCCGCTTAGGCGTAAGGTACATGGGAAATCAGAAAGCAGAGCATGATGACTTCCCTTTTCCTATTGTAAAAAAAAGCAAGCACAGCAAAGTTTGTCTCCAGTATCCAGGCAATACGCCTGCGGGGAGTAAGAGGGCCAGAACGTTGTGGGACATGTCACACGTCCTTACTACTGTAAGCCTACTCCTGTAGAGTTACTGTTTGATGAACAAGCGCGTTTTTACTTTCTAAATAGGTGTAATACAATGCGCCCTATACGTGTTGTGCTTTATGAGGCAATGAACTATAGCTCATTTTTACGCGCAATGTTGCTCGAGCATCTTGTTGGTACACAGCATATAATAGATTACCAAAAACGGTAAGGATAGTAAGGATACTGTAATAATACTATGGGTATGCCATAAGAATACCATACGAATACCGGTAGAATACCGTCGTGGCGCTGTCTTGCTTACCAGAAAGGCGAAGTAGAAGGCGTAGATGATGAACGAGACTAGAGTGTAGGCGATCAGACCCTGTTCGCGGATGCTCTTCCGGTCGCGGAGCCGGCGCCGCGCCGCCATGGCGGATACGATCAGGACGGCGTTTAGAACAGCCGTCAACCCGAACAGCACCATGCTGTACAGCATGTTGATCAACTGCCAAACCTAAGCAGATCAGAGGTTAACAATCGATTATTCGAAACTGCAGAATGCACTTATTCAAACTAATTTATATATATGAAATTCGTCAAATTTGCTTTTCTTGGAATAGTCATCTCCTAACAATAAGATATGACTATTCTACTGACAATCAGTTTACAAGCTTCCGCTAACCTTTTTTTGGTAAATGTTAGCAATAATTAAGAAGTAATTGTTCTAAATGAACTGGACAAGGGATCAATGTTGTCAGTAATAATTAAAAAGTTCTAGAACGTACATTATCGAAGCTATCGTTCGTGTGTGGATACAAGTGCGGTGTGCCATCGGGCAGAATGAGGTCGATGTACTCGTAGCCGGTGTACGCTGCGGGTATACCGATGATGATTGGCAGCAGGAAGGTGCTCAGAATGGAGACGTAAAAGATACGCTTCTCCATCTAGAAGAAAAAGCCTCTTTACAAATGTAAGAAGCGAAGTTCTCCAGTTTTCAAGGCATTTCGCCTGCGAAGAGTCCTAAGAGGATCAAGACATTTTGGGGTGATCGATCTACACAATTTCGTCAACGTTTCTTTGAAAATTTATGAAAAGCTCTGTTAAGCCCCTCGCCCCTTCCAAAAAGGAATGTTTAATGAAAGCCGGTACTTTTCTACAAAAAGGAAACAGGTGTTCTAACAATGCTGTTTGGATCGGTGGTGCCTCTTAATGCCTTACAACACTGCAGTACTGAATAGTAATTCTTTCTTAGCAGAGTTAGCGTGCTTACGATTATACAACAATCGAAACGTCTTGCTTACATGTCTCATCCAGAGCGGGAAGATGATCATCAGTAACCGGTTGAGCGCGAGAGCACAGCATGACTGAAGTTGGATGCCTGTAACGCTAACAATAAGATATATCAAACCACAATTAAATATAGTTGAACGCATCGTGAGTCCCATCACGAATATCTGTATACATACGTATTTCATATTTGAATGTTCGAAGCTGTATAATGGTTATGCACTCAGTAAGATCTCGATTCGTGAACAAACAAATGACGAGGTTTAGAAGTGTTGCCAATGCCTCTTCTAACAATAGCAAACGATTTTGAAACTAGCCAGTTGTTTTTTTAATGTTGATGCTAAACTTTTCGTTTCCTGTAGCTGCTCGCAAAACATTCTGCCTGATCTACAGAACCTCATTTGCACAACATATTCTTCATTCTTCATTACAAAGGAATATGCAGATCTGATTGTGAGCTATGCGCAATTTGCTGTGTCAGCAAGATGTAGTTCAAGGGAATAATCGGGCTAAAAAAAGTATTTTGCATAAACACTTGCTCATAAGGCTAACAACGGAACAACGAACAACATATGACTAAGCTCTTTGTTTCGATATGCCTTCTCGGAACTCTTTCCCACTCCCGTTTATAACACGTGCTTCGTCTACGAACTATGGGAACAATTGCAAGTGCCAACTTTTTTGAAGAACCAACAATCCTTTGGCTAGACGGAAACAGAACAAAGCTTCTACTTGTCAACGATACCAAGATCACGTCAACTTCTTCTTTGGTCACTATTTCACACCACGTTGAGACCGTGGTTTTACAGAACTATTGCATGTTCCGGATTTTTCCAGCTTGTACGTCTTACAATTAGTATTTGTAACATACCTTCAAATAAGTTCTGTAATGCCAGAGCTGTTGTTGCCAACTTGGAATTGTTGAGAAACATGAAGAACGAGTGAAAGGCGTCGAATTCCACTAGGTAAACGAAGATGACATAAACAAAGAAGAGAATTATGTCCTGTAAAAGAACTCATGAATTGTAAGTGAAACTTATTGCTAGTGATGTAGCTGCCCGGTCTAATTGTAAGACTATTGTTATTCGAAGATTGAACATGCACTTACTGATATGCCATTGATAACGAGAAGTGAATAGATGGGATTGTTTCGATTGTCCCGTTGTTTCAAGATACGGTAGTAATATGTGAGTGAGAATGGATAAGTAATCATTCCGAACACGAGAAGTGTCAGAAAGGAAGCCTCGGTATATGTTGCAAGAGCCTGAATCATTGAAAGTCAACCCGATTTTTATAGGAAAGCTACATGAAAAATGGAACGTGCCAACCTAGCCCAAATCAATCGTAGATGACAAAATATTGAGTTTTTTTTCCGACAAGGGAATGATAATGCGGAGAATCAACTTGGTACTAACAACAATATGTTAACAATAAAGACAAGCCATAGTCTCCCGTATTCAAGGTATTTCGCCAGCCGATTACTCTTCGTGACACCATCACTATCAAGTGCCTACCCCGGAGGGAAGACACCTTGATTGGGTTGGGACGTGCCGGGGATCGAACCCGGGTCTTCTGAATAGTGTATACAGATGCTAACAATGCGATTAGTTTGACCCTATTCGTCTTCTATAGATACAAATAGGTCGTTGATTATATGACAATGTTTAAAAAGATCCACCTTACCTGTACACTATTAACCGCATCGAGCTGTTCCTCACTGCTGTTGGTGGTGATGTTCGACATTTGAATGTCAAAGAAGTGGTGGTGGCGGTTATCGGGAAGTCGCGATGAAGTTGTTCACACATTTTGCATGCGTCTGTCTCAACCTGCATATATACTGGGAGTTGTCCCCCTCCCTCGACCGTGGGAAGACGCGTTCACGTTCTGAGGACAAGCGAGATCCAAGTTCGCTCTCTCGCGCGGCTATTTTTGGGCTTCACGTGCTTCGCCGGGCCTGCCCACAACGCCACAATGGAGTCCGGAGACCCGTTCTGCATCGCGTTTCACAGTTTCACGAAAAGTAATCGATCTGTCGAAAATATGGGCATTCGTCACTTTTGAATGCCTGCAGAACTTAATGAAGCTATGACTCCACGGCTATTGTAAAGTGCGTCATGATACGGTATTGGTGAACTGTCATGCCTATTGCCCACACTTTGGTTAGGTAACTAGAATTAGTTCTTTAAATACCCTGCAGCATCTCGGCACCATCCGGGCCGTCCCGCAGGCTGTCTAATTCGGGAGTATTTGGCTTTTACCGCGTTGCAAAGTTGTCTACGAACCGCCGGTTCGAAATTTGCATTGTTCTATAAAATTATGGACACAGGGGGGGAGTAGCATGCACCCCCCCCCCCCGTTACCCCTCCTGCGCAGCCAATCACACGTGATTGTTGAGGCCACAGTATGTTGAAACAGTAGAGCTTCCTTCGATCTCTTAAATTTGCATATTCCATGGAATCGCAATGTTATGAGGTGTGAAGCCTTTGTTGTCGTATGCAAATGAGGTAGTGTGACCGGCGAAACCAACATGCTGTTAGGAACAGCTCACCCGTGTTTCCCGAAATCACGTTTCGTTCAGTTCTATGGCTATTAAGTTTTGCTGTTTTCCCGTTGTAGCCAATTATTTGCGCTTTCTATGGTTAATGATGTAGTTTGTTCGTCATGTGAAGGAGTGAAAAACAGAGCACAGTGTATAACTTTTAAAAGCTGGTAGATCCCACCTGAAGCCGGGCGCTGAGAGAAAGAAAAACACTCAAATAAGCTTGAAAGGTGCTTGAGTGTCTATGATCCCTCATTTTCTCCTCTGTTGAAGATGCTGACTACAAGCTACAGTCATCGCAATAAATGAGGGTATATAACACTGCAGCAATAAACGGTGAATAAAAGCCTCAAAATTGAGGGTTATTTTTCTGTGAGTGGGATCCACCCGGGTTTGGGTGGGATCAGGTGGAATGAAATTCGAAGCATGGGCTCGCTCAATCAATCGTTAATTCGAAATCACAAACCATTCTCGGTATTCGTCTGTTTCGTTCCTCTTGACGTTTGCTCTGTTGCTTCGATACACTACACATTCTGCGATCGCGCTAATTTGTCTCTCGTGTGCGTGGTGACAATTCGGTTAACACTACACCCATCTTTGCCGTTGCCACCCTCCCATAATATTGCTACCGTACTCCGATGAACTGAGAGAGAGACATCAGAGAAAGAGAGGGAGGGAGAGAGCGAGAGAGAGAGAGAGAGAGCGAGCGCGAGTCAAACATCACACCATGTGGTACTGGTCGTACTGGTACTTTGTGTGCATCTACGCTGCACTGTTCATTGTATGTCCGATACTGTGGCTGTTTTGCTTCGTTTTTCTGATATCACTCCTACGAACTCGTGATTCCGCTCTTCGAACTTCATTTCACCTGATCCTTCACGGCACAGGTAAGCGTTTTGAATCGATTTTTCTTGTGCTGGTACAGAATGCCTATATCACCATTGTTCCTTTGAATATCTCTTATTGTTAGCACGCAAATGAAGCAGAACTTCCGTCAATCTTAATTTGAATATGTATTTGTTCTTGTTCTAATACGAGAAGATTTGTAATCGTTTGCAAACGTGGTGCCATAGAATGGCAAAAAAAGCAATATTCATTGTCAGTATGGTTTGGAGTGCCACCGCAATGCTAAACGGGGCAAGTGGAATGAAGAGAAGAGGGGAGAATGGTTGACAACATTTAAATATGTATATAATTAGTTTAAAGGGTTGCCGGAATCCGATAATTATCGGAGGAGAAAACCACCGTTTCCTTATATAGTTGCCCCCGCTCACAAAAGTTGCGGGTCTCTTACACACACAGTAAAGCTTACACAAAACAAAGGTTCCGCAGCTTCTTTAACAAATAAAACATAAAAGTTTACACAGCACATTGCTTTCCACTAACCTATAGTACCTCGCTTACATAACAAAGGTTAGAAAAACACTGTAAGGCAAAAATAGATGTTTCAATTCACGGCCTGTGGAAGTTCTGCTGGCTCAACATCATGTGCCTAGTGATCGCAAATCTGATTCGTGGACTACTGTTCTTCTATATTCAACTTGCGGCATACATGGAATGGACAAGCATGTGGGCGGCTCTTATATCCACCTACGTCCTTGGATTCTGTACCTACTTTGCCGCATTCTCCAACGTGTTGATGGATTTGAATCGAATAACGTCGATTGCCACTACCCGTCATAGCTTGGTATGGACATTTTGCCGTTATGGTGCACGCAGCGGATAAGGTCCTCTATGTGCGCTTAACCAACCATCTAGTCCGTCCGAGTTTTGGTTTGGTTGGACGCACACATACACAGCGTTCTGAAGCTGTTCCTAGATTGTCGAATCAAAATTTGCACATTTCTTTTTTTAATCTCAGCTATTAAAAAAACAAAGTGGTTACGCGCTGAAGGCACAAACTGACTTTGAGAGGTGTACAATTGACCGACGATAAACCGTGCTCAGATATGGACGAGATTGCGCACGAAGTTGATGATCGGTCTCGCCGCGATGCTCTCCGTCGCGGTCGTTGCGATTGTTTACACGTTGCAAATTGTGGTGCCCGGTGCGGCGACCGAACCGGTAAGTATTTGCGATGTGTGGATAGGGGCTAGAGGTGGCAATAGGATACTTATTGATGATCGACACTTCTTTCGATACTTTCGTCGATTGACCCCTTAGAGGGGGCCGGAAACCGTTAGTTCTCCGAGGAATTGGTTTCAGTGTTTCATTCCTGAACACAAAAGTAGCGGGTCAATAAAACATTCGTTATGAACACATTCTACGTGAATGAAACGACGGTTTCCGACCTCCTTTAATGTATTTACTACGAGCTGAATCGGTAGATGTGTCGACTGGGCTGAAACAACGATAAGTATCGTTTCAATCGTCGATTGAAAGGCAGGCGTTTGGCAATAGTCGTTTCAGCTCAGTCGACACTTTGCCCGTTCGATTCTTTTACCGAATCAACTCATAGTACATTGCACTTGTTCGACACTTCCTATTTGACTATCAAGTCTTGAATAAAGTGTCGTATCATACGTATCGATTGATCTACTCTACTATGGGCGTACAAAGCCGTAACGTTTTAATGTAATCGATTCGTTCAGTTTCTGGTGTTGCTGATCAACTACATGTTCGCACTCGTCGTGGTGTGCAGTTTCGTTCTGAACACCATCAGTGGGATTCTACTCCGTCGACGAATCGTGAGTGGGCATCGGATATCTCCTAGGTGCAAAAGTCGATATCAATCGTTGACATAGGATTACGAGCACTGAAAAAATGAGTGTTTTAAACGCTCAATCACGATTTAATGTTATTTGATTCATCTTTTCTCTGAGTTCGATATCCTAGGTTCAGAAGTCGATAAAAAACTATGGCATGGAGCTTCGGCTGTTGATCTTCACGTCGATCAATGGCCTGACATACGTGCTCGTGTTCACGGTGGCCATTGCGTCATTGAATGGATCACTGCTGGATTATCCGTCCCAGATTGCACTCGGCATTGTGGTATGTGATTTTAAATTCGTGAGTAAAAGAGGCCGGAAACCGTCATTTAATTCGTAAAAAATGTGTTCATGACGAGTATTTTGTGGACCCGCCACTTTTGTGTTCAGGGAATACTCATAAGCAAATTTCTGGGTAAGCTGACAGTTTCTTCAAAATCGTACAATGTGGAAGAATCTTAATTAGATTTGAATGCATTGCAACAGTAGGATATTTGTGCAGGATGTAGTCAGATTGTTCAGTAGTAGATACTCATTGTCAGAGAAAAATAAGCTTCCATTAACCCTCAATAGCGCTTAATTGTTTATAACACTTAAGCACTAATTGTAAGGTGTGTTCAAAACACTCAAAATTTGAGGCTCATATTTTTATGAGTACACGTAATAGACGTACCGAAGACGGTTCAGAACGCGTGGATGTACGTATTCTGGTTCTACTCGATGCCACCTCTGCTTCTTCTGCTCGCCCCCTCGACACGTCGTCTTCTCTTGCCCAAGCACCTCTTCGGCTGCAACAAAGTGTCGGCTGTGTCAAAAACAACTAATGTGTCGGCGTCCTTTGATGTTATCACCATCAACAAGGTATAATACAAAACGGAACGAGAGAACACGGAGGGGATATTTTTTTGAGAATTGAAATTTCAAGTGACCGAGTAAGCGTTTCACGACACGAACAATCGATAATGTTGAGTACTTGAAAAATTTTCGTTTACCCTTTGTGCTTGATTTTTTTATGTATGTCCTTTGTGTTTGATTTCTTCTCGCATCTATAGACCGAAAACGATTGGACTGTTCAGCACCGAGTATGGAAGTGTGTTAATTGTGACAGGGGGCGTGGCTTATTCCGTGTATGGTATGTCAATATGTGCCATATGGAAAATCCATTTGTCGTCCCTAGTTATGGCTCAACGTTCTCTTATCTATGGGAGGGTGTTCATTGTGGTGTTTCTACGAATGCCACCATTCAGCGTCAACTACGATAAGTGATGTGAACCAACTTGTGAGCTTTCTGGGCGTTCATCGTTCAGCAGCGCATGACAGAAAGTTCCCTCCGATCTACCGTACCTCGTTGCATACGATAACAACGGCTTCACTCCACACCATTTCAACGGGATAAGCAAATTTTAGACCTCGTAAGCTTCCCAAGCTAAGGATTCATCAGAAGCGACATGTCAGTTTAGCAGTCATGGGGGCTGAAGGGCGTATCGGGACGATCCAATAAGCGCACAAGAATCACTTGTCCATAAACGGTAGCTTGTTTGCATAACTAACTAGTAGCTGTATTGCAGTCCGAATCTCAAGTTATGCTCCATTTAGGGCCAAAAACCAAATGTTTATCGATTAGCTGCTTATTGTTAGTGGCAGGAATGTGAGTTTGCGTGCTTGTGAGTTTACCCCGTTATGTATCATATAGTTCGACATACGGTATTTGGCTGAAGACTGTGTAATATATGGTGGATGTGTGTAGATATCATTATTTTCTCTATAGCCATTAATCTTACATTTAGAGATTCTCTGCTAACACCGTTCATTTGAATAGGGAACTCTTCATAATCTCCATGTCATTTCATTCTTGCCTAATTAACATTTTAACACATTTAACCCAATACAGAAGGAATGGTGCTTCTCTGTGTACATATATTGTGACTTCTCTGGTGGCGGAAGCCTAATTTTTTTTCTCTTCAGTGTTCACTTTCACTGTATTCGCTCAATAAATACATGTGCATCATATTTTTTATATTACAACCTGCAAGTGTTGCGTTTTGCTTGCTTATTTCATTCGAACAGTGTGATTACCCGGTGCTTCTTCTATCGGACGCATGCGAACAGCCCATGAAATGTATGTATCGGTGATGACGATCCAAATGTAAGTTGATTGTAAATTCCCTCATCTTTAATGTTTCTCGTTTCCCTCAATTTGCTTCTTTTCTCCCACAACGCCAATATTAAGCGAAGATATATTTCTACGAGTAAATAAGACAAGTGAAGATAAAAATAGAGAGAAAGTGCTACATGTCCGTTACGCCGATGTACTGAGGCCACGTTGTATCCGTTTTTTCCCGCGTATCTGACGTTCGTTCAATGTTATGGCTATTACGGGTAGCTGAGTTCCCGCTGCAGTCAATTATTCGTGTTCGTTGATGTCCTTCGTGCATTGATTCCAGCATGTGAAGGAGCGAGAAACGGAGGAAAACATTGCTCATACTATTGGCTTACCTGACTCCGTTCTGTACAAATATCCGACTGTTGATTTATAATGGTATCTTATTGTTAGGTTTATTTCCAATTACCCATATTCACCAAAGCATTCATGTTTTTTTACAAACCAATGTCATTTCACAAGCTTGTGAACCTGTACTGAATTGTGAAAAACTTGAACATACTCACAAAATTGAATATATTATGACAGGCGGATATTTGTACAGAACGGAGTCAGAGATTCCAATTGTAATGCTAACAATAAGATAATGAGATTACTCGGTTTAAAGTTGTAAAGTTTAGAACATCAGCCTGTCTCAAATATGCACAATGCCTTCTTCTTGTGAGAGAAACCATTGATGCAAATGAGGTACGGGACTCTTTCATAGCTGATACTGATACAAGTACATAATTTTTTGTATATTTTTCCACAGAGGTTCCACATATGAACAATACATGCAAAATTGTTAAAAGTACATATATAAACTTATTGTTAATGAATAAGATAATTCGGCTTAAAGCTGTAAAGTTTATGCCCCCGAAACAATTCGACCTCAGTAAGCACCTAATATCTGATGCTTATTTTGACGTTTGTTCAGATGCGTTCATATCACACATGCTACGATTGCGCTAATGTCCGATTTTTGCGTGGTGGCTAAGAAACATTTGTAACGTTGTTATACAATTGAATAAGCCACAACTTACCGGTTGCCTCCCTCCACCCTATTCGCAGCCCCTTTCACCCGATTTACAAGTTGTCCGGTGACCAGTAAACCCGAAAATTACCATGTGGTATTGGTCATACTGGTTTGACGTATGCCTGTATACGTCATTTTTCGTTGTATGCCCGATGATGTGGCTGTTTTGCCTCGTCTTTCTGATCAGTCTTCTACGATCTCGTGATCCTGCACATCGAACTTCATTTCATCTCATCCTTCATGGTATAGGTGAGTACGAAATAAGAAGGAGAATAAAAGTTAAAGGGGATAGAAGATAGATAATTCTTTGAGACAGTAAGCGCCATTTTCTTATATGTTTGCTACTCCTCTTAAGCATAGATGGAACTGATGGTTGTTGCCTTTTGGTTTGAAAGTTTCTGGTCTTTTGAAAGCAAGAGTAAACTCACTTCCTAAGTCAATTGAATGTTTTATGATGCCTAAGAGGCAGAACATTGCCAAAAGAATAACACCCAACCAGACTCTGTTTTTTGATGTTTCATATCAATAATTTTGACGAGCACAGTGGTGTAGTGGTATGACGCGCTACTCTCCATACAACCGCGTCCCGCTAACCCGGGTTCGACCCCCGCGACGTGCCTCCCGCCTCACCAGGGCGC
>JACMIJ010001928.1:0-10772 GCA_014805365.1 Koerneria luziae | reverse complement strand
AAAAAAATAATATATGTAACTGTCCTGCAACATTTATCCAAGCAACAAAGCAAATAAGCGCTTCATCCTATTTAAACACTGCAATGTAGGATATACGAACGAGATACCCCGAATCCCTAACAATAAGAATACAGAAGGAATGTCGGTATTTCTGCACAACAACTACGACATTCGCATTGTAATGGCAACATGTGTTGTGTTTCTCGGACATTACGATAACATATATGGAGTCGGGAATTGTAATAATTCGTATTACAGCTACACTGTTCGTATTTAATTTAAGCTTTAGAAGGCAGCTTCAACATTCGTAATCATTATTCGCAAGTCTGCACGTACCTAACCTATCGCATGATTTAATTGCCTCTTTCGTTTTGCTGATTGAAGTTTGAAATTATTAAAAGTTATTGAAATTTCGTCTTTCCTTGAAAACCAGAAATAATTATTTCAAGTCGAAGTTTTGAATAGCAATCGCTCAAGTACCTGGTGGAGAGTTGAAAGCGTGACGACACGTTGAGCTCACCGCTGTGTTTCGCGTGTGCTCTGCGACTGAGCCGAGGGAGCACGAGTAGAAACTGCAAGCATCGCGTTAGTTGTCTTAGACTCACGAAAATGTAAAACAAACTGTTTCGATAGGCAAAGACAAAAGGCAAAGTCTCCCGTATTCAAGGCATTCCGCCTTGCGAGTAGTACTGAGAAGGCCAGGACTGTTCTGATGACAAAATTCAAATAAATGTCTTCGGCCATAGTTAACAGGAATATTTGAGGACCACTACGTACGTTTAACAACTAATAACTGTGTAATCATAGCAATTTTGTGCCTGCTAACTTATCGGAAAAATTCGTGAGCCCTATATTTGATGTTAGTGCAAGTAAGAAAATTCCGTGAAAGCAAATTTCGGGACGATCTCAAACAAATCATAAGCTCATTTTTTTTTCCAAGATCATATTTCTGTCAGTAAGCAATCAATCGACATAAAGTTTGGGATTTGATCTTAAATCGAGCATAACTTGACATTGATGTTGCAATACAGTTGCTATTTAGCTTAAGGAACAAGTTATGGTTTGTGTGCAAGTGATTTTGTATGGGATCGTCCCAAAATTTCACTTCCTCACCGTCGTAGAAACAAAGGTCGATGTGCACACAACTCCGAACGGTACGAAGCTACTGATTATACCTGGAAAAGAATTTTTAACATTGATTTCTATGTAACCGATTATATGTTTTAATCTGTGCCATTTACTGTACTATGCTCCTAATTGTAAGATGTGTTCTTCCGTATCAATCAGCATAGCTCATTAGACAGTTCCTATAACTAGTCACCACAGTACCAATATACTGTAGGTATACATTACCTATAAGTATATCTAAAAATCCTCGTTCGTTGTTTTTAAAAAGTTTTTCAAAACACTTATCAAACAGTAACTCAATTGTTTATTTTAAAAAACCCAAAATTTGTTTCAGTGCACAGCATTTTGTATGTATGTCTATGAACATAACTTTATCTATGTCTCCCTATCAACTAAGGTTAGCATTAGATCTCATTCATCCCTCCCAACACTATAATGGTTGGACCTCATTTGCGGCA
Organism: Koerneria luziae; assembly: GCA_014805365.1. Taxonomy (NCBI): domain Eukaryota; kingdom Metazoa; phylum Nematoda; class Chromadorea; order Rhabditida; family Neodiplogasteridae; genus Koerneria; species Koerneria luziae. The sequence continues at coordinate 9,186 of JACMIJ010001928.1, read as the reverse complement.
ACTGTTTTTTTATCTCCACTAAAACTTCATCTTTCGGATGGTTTTTTATCAAACATTCCAGAGGCTATGGATACCAGAGTGCACCAGCAATTTGAGTCTTGTTGAAATCAAAATGGAACTTGTAGAGCGGATGGCGTAAACGCAAAATGGCGCAAATGGTGTACACCCGGTATAACATGTGACATTACAAAATGACATGTCAAAATATTAAAGAGAAAACTGTAACACATTCGTTCAACTCACCCGTTGACAATAACTTCACCATGGCGATGCCGTAACACACCTGAAATACGAAATAAGTAGCCTATTCCAGAAAAATATATTCAATTTTGAGGATTTTGCTGATTGTTTTGTGCTACTACGTTGGTAAATGTAAATATACTTATTTCTTACAATTAACTGGACTGTCCAACCATCTAGGCCGTCCGAGTTTGACTTTTTTTTGAACTGGACTGTCAACATATTAAACGCATATTTATAACATGACCAACTTATTGTTAGCACTTTTAAAACGGGTCAAGTACCTTTGAGATTTATTGGGTCATTTTTGCGGAGAAATATGATATTAAACGTTATTCCCCCCTAGCTCTTCAAAACATAACTGCTTACCCAATTAGACTAGTTGCAAACACATTTGGTAAATCGTTAAAGCAAAGTCGCGCCAACATTTACCTGGAAACTGAAGCACAGAACAGTCGGTGCGGGAATCACATTGAATGTTCTTTCATATCGCCGAATCATGCAGGTTGCCAGCAGCCGCTCGAATGACAACGTGGACAATGACAGCAACGATATGGCCAAACCTTAAACTTGGCAATTTGCCAAAACCATAAAGTCGTGTGCGCTAAATAACCAGCAAATAAAATGTAATTGTTCTGTTCTTGCCTTGTAACCTTGTTCCCCTTTGTTCCTTGTTTTCCCTTGTTCCTTGTTTTTTCTTATTGTTAGAAACAAATGCTTCTTTACGTTCAGAGACAAAAATGCGTCAAATTTTAAGTAGTGTTTTTAACACTAGTCAGTGCTTGAGTGTTACTAACCCTCATTGTCTTAAGAAGATTATACAATACTTAAAGGTGATGAAAATAAGTGTTTGAAGCACTCAAACACTAATAGTGGGGGGGTTGAGGCTTTTTCTCTAATTGTAAAGGTAACAATGTTTGTGGCGATTGTATCTGCATAATAAATAAGTTTTAAGAAGCTTATTGTTAGAATGTGAAAAAGCAATGAATGGAATGTATTATGTAAATAGTGGGTTAGGTAATGTATATATAAGACAAAGGAAAAGCTACGGATTTCGAAAAAAAACTGACTGGTAGATCCATAATATTCGTATGCATAAGAAATGTTCGGTAGTCCCCGAACAAGGATATCAATGTGATATCCCAAGCGAAAGGACAGAGTGACAATGTCGTTGAGCGAAATCAACAGCAGCACCGTGCGCAGATTGCGATGATACACCTGAATGAAGACAATAGAGTGGCGTATGGAACTTATTTATTTATTTATTTGAAATTCCAAGGCATTTGGTAACAAGGCAAATACACTATTATTAGTGTGGAAAAGACGATCGCGTTTATGGTTTCTCTATCGCAGATTTTAGTGCTAGAATTTTGTTCAGTTCGATCAACACTGGAAGCTGTGTTCCACATATTAGAAACAGTTCTGCAACAGAAAACTCACAGGACTATAATATGCAGCCTCTTATTCTCATTGTCGATTCTGCTCGCTTTTCCTTTGTCCGTTTTTGTGTAACAAAATCTCTGTGCTCATAAAAGAGTGAGAAACACTAATTATGAGACCACACGCGACACGTTGAACACCGTGTTGGGACAGTGAAACGTCCGCCGCTCTCTAATTTGCATATTCCTCGTTATAGATAGCGAAGCTTTTGTTATCATATGCAAAATTCGGTACTGTAGACCGGCGGATGTAATATGTTGTGACAATTTCCCCTGATCCATATGATATCTACACTGTGACCAATCACTGCAATTTAAACGTCCTGAGCAATCTTACTATTACAATTTGGAGCTCCTGCTGCGGTAGTAAACTCCTCTGTTTCCTGTGAGCTATCCAGTGACCTTTTACACTGAATCACTCTAAAAGGTCACAGGAAAGCTCACTGGAAAGCTCACAGGAAACATAACAGTTTCCTACGGCGGCTGGAGTGTTGCCAGTACAAAATCTCGACATTCTGTACGTTGGTCACAGGTTAGGGATATGCGCTCCCTGAACGTACCGTTTTGCGTAGTAGAATATACACGGAGAACGCGTAGCAAATGTAGCACAGCAAGATGAGGACAATCTCGAAGTATCGGAGAACGAAGAAAAGATCGAAGCAACAGCTGGTGAGGTCCGCCCATGAGTTCACTTGGTACGGGTCCGAGGAACTCGATGAAGCCGAGTCACTCATACAATAGTGGTAATTGATGGGGTAAAGGTGAAAGAAATTGTATTCTTGCTGAAAAGCACTATTTTTAATGTTGCCGTATGTTAGGCTCACGGAAGTAGAAAACAAATGGCGAATTGCAAAATATGAACTCTGAATCTTTGCAGTGCGGAGTAAGAGGGGATGCTATTGGAATATCAAATATCTGACTGTCACCATATTGTACGATATTTAGTCTGCATATTGAAATATGTTGGCGAAGTTGCATTTTTGCAGTTCATAGCAACTTCACGAGCTTAGGAAACGACGTAGAGCTGTGAAACTTAGATACGTTAGAAACGTCGAACATATAATGACAGTCAGACATTTGCACAGAACGGATTCAAGTATGCCAATAGTACGATTGACTAGTACGAAGAGCTTGTGACAAAGTCAGCAGTTGCATATTGTTGGGAAAGGATGATGTATGCTCACCGTTGTTACTCATGCTCTGTTGCATTCTGCATACATGGGAAAATATATTTCAGAAAAGGATCATCTTTGGCAACCATATAATGAAAAATGATGTTATTATTAGTGATTTATGTTTAAAGTACAACTACTTGTTTAGTTGGACATATGATTTGCACAGGTATCTGCTAACACACATACGAAACAAAAATGCAAAGAAGTTCACAATCTTTCAAGATTTATTGCTGCTATATGTTATTTGCAAATTTATGCTCACAGAGACAATCCTATAAATCAACGCAAAAGGCAGACAAGACAAATACACAAAGTTTCCCTAACAATAAGCATGCACCAACTAAACATACATTCATAGCAAATACGAAGTAAGAGCATATATTTTTGGATCTTTGTCATATTAAAGTGTTAGTGTCTGAGTCTAGCAATGTTCAAAGTCAGAACGCATGGGAATAGTTGAAGTTACTATGGTTTTCAAACATATACTCATTTCACCGTGACGAATCACAGTTATTTCAACACCCTGCATGGACATTTGGATCTCCTGGAGAGTTTGCAGTACACAATTTTCGACATCCTGCACGTTAGCCACAAGTCCGGAATATGTCTGTTTTCAAACACCGACACTTTAATAATGTTAAAGTATGGACAAATATGTTATGATACAATAGCCCGCTTTACTGAGCACATATAAGATACACAGCCTACATATTCCAGACGCGGGTGACGATAGAAAGAAAGATTCTCGGCATCGCGATGAGAACAATGGAATGCGCACTTTACGCCTTTGTGAATGAACCCCATACAAGTATGCAGCTTTATAAAAAAGAGAAACAAACGCGATGGACAGTTCAACGACCAATGAAGCAGGAGACGCTTACACGCCATTGTATTCTTTAAAGAAGGCCTGAAACCGTCATTTCATTCGCAAAAAAATGTGATCAAAACAAGTGCTTTACGGATGCGCCACTATTGTGTTCAGAAAATACGCATAAGCAAAATCCTCGGTGAACTGACGGTTCCATTTAAATGTTAGGTTTTCGTGAATCAAAGCCTCACAGCCAGCGGGGGGCATTTTCCAACATACACGACAAAATAAGCTGTCAAGGGTTTGGTGGATGCGCCCCTTAGCGTCAAGGGCGGACATATGGGGTTTGGTTGATCTTCTGCTTCCATTTATCTAGCAAATGAAAGCTGCATAGGTTTTCTGTTCAGAGTATGATGTTTCTTGCCCATGACATGGAGGTAAAGCAAAAATGATATGAACCGATACTGGTTGAAACTGAGTACTTCGAATGCAGTCCAACGAGCACGTTGGGGCTCTAATGAACGCATACATAGCTTGAACTTGAAAACCCGAAACGCGTAAGAAAAATCTTCGCTCCAATCAGAGTTTATTTGCCTCACTAAGGAGGTCTTCCAAAGGATAAAAAGAACACTTCCACTGTATGGCCAGACGGATACCAGGAAGTCAAGGTGTCATAGGGCGTTCGGTGGAATACGAATACGAGAAGCACACATACGATTTCCCTTGGGGGTTGACGTTACCGATTGTAGTTCCACATTAGAAGGATGTGAAGTAAGAATACCAACAGGTCAAAAGGCAATGAACACACATCCATAGCTAACAATAAGAGAAGACAATAAACACAAAGGAGAGATATTTGTTTCGAGGTAAAAATCTATTAACCATCGTTTGAGTCCACTCTAACAATAGGGCTAAATTAAATTAGCACGACAAGTTATACTTGAATGTGTCTGTTATGTCTTCTAATTGTAAGTAAATGAAACCTCCTACAGTACACCAAGTGCTTGTCATAAGAGTACACTCACACAAACATCTGTTTCCAAATACCCCTTTTAATTATCTACTGTGTAATTCTATTCATATTTGCCCATGGTTATCATGACCAAAACTGCTATGACAATAAGATGACGAACGCTAAAAATCATAACAATGAGATTTGCATGCATGGACCAGAAAAATGCAATGAACGTGTTAATCTGGCTCTTGTGATAAAATGAGTGATAGCTATGCTTACTAATAAAACGCCTTTGATCAGAAAATAACCCTTAATAACTCTCTAATAGAGAAGCATGCTTGTTTCTAATTCAATGCAACTTCTTTCTTCAGGAATCGTTCTAGGAAAGATTGCGCATTTCACTGCTTATTCACGCAGCCTACACAAAGTTGTCAAAACGAAAGCACTACAAATGTGGTTGAAATTTTTTTCCATTAGGGTATGCATTCAGTAAGCATTCAACTTTGTACATCTTCAGCGTTAAGGAGAGGCAAAGATCAAAAGAGCACAAATATTTTGCACACAAATTGGTTTTTGCGATACATTTGATTGTCTGACACCGCTCTGTACAAGTAACCGACTGTCGAGTATATGCATACATCTCTTAGTGTTATGGGTTTTCTATGATCATACATACTGTTATGTGACAACAGATGTTTTATTGGCGTTTTTTGGTCATGCAGAAGAGTGAGAAGAGTGAGAAAACTGACTACTCTCACCGTTATTACAATCAGTCGACTATGAAGAGCCATCGAAGTGCGACGTGTTGCTACTGCTCGAATCCTACAGAAGTATATAAGCAACTATGTTTGTATAATAATTTTTTTTTGTTTTTATCTTGGTTTGTTTTTTCATATCGGGAAGAAAATATAACTAATTCTTGGCACTTCAATTGCAATGCAACGTCTTTCGTAAGTTACAAATTAGGCACAACCGTGTTTCGTGCTTTTTTGCTTCAACTTTAACTTTTGCACTCCTATTAGTGAACATTTCTTTGAACTGGTAAACTCATATGGTTCCAGGGAGGTTTTCAGTGACCTCTTACAACGAACAACTGCAAAAGGTAATTGAAAACCTCATTGGAAAGCTCACTACCCCTGCTCTTATAGGAGGTCGGAAACTGTCATTTCATTCGTTAAAAAATGTGTTCATAACGAGTATTTTATTGACCCGCCACTTTTGTGTTCAGGGAATACACATAAGCAAATTCCTCCGTGAACTGACGGTTTCCTACCCCCTTTTAATGAAATTCGCAACAACCGACTGTCACGATGTCCCCGAACTGACAATTAATCGACGTCATCTGTCACTCCGGCAAAAAAAAAGATAAACTCTTGTCGGCTCATTTTGAAAGCTTTTTTTCAATATCTAAAAGATCTGCAAGATGAACTTACAATTATATAGCACACTAGCTAAACAGGAACTCAAATATCAAACTGATCTTAACTGAATCATGAAAATATTTCACGTTGCTTTCGCTGGCCCGTGGTTCCTCATTTGCATACTCTAAAAATATCACCACAAACTATTATAGTAATACAAAATAAATAAATATGCAAATGTTGGTCTGACGGAAGTATTACTGTAAATGTTGCACATTGTTGTATTGATATTTGACAGCTTTTTTTCTTCGTGACAGAACGGGTGCAAAATAAATGACAATCTTGATTGCACAAAAGCAATTCCACTCGCAAGTATGAAACAACACCAATGCTTGTTTCCACCTCAACACATTTCGGGTGTCTGGAGGCTCGTTTCCATCTCGGCACATTTCTAGTGTCTCGACACATTTCTGGTGTCCAGCACTAATTGTAAGAATCTTTGGTACTCTTGATGTGTTAACAAATGTATGAATATGGTGTTGTTGCATAATGTTCTGATATTATGACTTTCTGATTTATAAACCCCTATTTGAGCTGATTTGAACTACTATTTGTGTTTTACCAGCATACTAAAACTACATCATGCGCAAATTTTTGCTGTTCCAAGAGTCTTCGAAGAGAAGTTAGGCACATTTTGGACTCCTTTTGCGATTGATTGTGAATAGCAAAAAGAATCGTACAATAACAACAGTACTAATATTTGAAACAATGGGATGTTCCATCCAAAAATGTTGCGAATCTCAATCGTATTACGCTTTGAATAATAGGTTCTCATCTATAACGGGACGAACACTTTGTCTGACCGCAATAGTACGCTGAGTGGAGAGACGCAGACAAGTGTTCGATAGGCTTCCCCCTCGTTGTTTTTTGCCTCGCACGGCATTCGCCCATTCTGCAACATCAGCTGGTCTTACTCGAGGGTTCTCGTGTATTTTTTTTTGTTAGAATACCTGATACCGTTCTGTGCTATTACCATACTATGGGCAATATGCATACAAATGAAATCTTATTGTTATGATTCTTTATAATATTATACATGCATGCTGTTATGTAATAGAGTGAGAAGATATTGTTTCATTCTATTGTATTGCACTTTATGAGAACACTATCATGGTTTTTCATTAAGAAAGCAGCAGTAAATCATAGGCATGTGTGAGGAAAAGTTGATGACGCATTTGTATATTAAGATTTTATTTCGACTCTAAAGGTGCGTTTATGGAACAACTACTGTAACATTAATACTGTGATACTGTAATAGTAATATTTAAATCATACTGACAGTCTTGAGAAGCCACATATTCGTTCCGTATGGTGTAGCAATTGAGGGAACGGGAATAGCTGTGAATACTGCAATCCTGCACATGCAAGCATCGGTTTCTGGGTTTACAAGAATTGCTTATTATGGTTCCAAGAATTTTGTGTCAATTGTAAGGTCAGATTAGGCAAATGATTGCTCAGAGTATATATAATACCTATTAAACCATCTTATTGTTAGATGCAATTAATATAATTAGTTCACGCATTTGGTTATGCTTGTTTTATGGTAGAGAGTAAAGGGCAGAATACACAACCATGCCATGTGCTCTTTTCCATTTCCTGTGCTTCTTTCAACACTTTAATTATTTTGCCACCAATCGAAACAGAATGAATCTGCGATAGTGTACGAAAGATACCTCGAGCATACAAAAAACACAAAAAGGAAAAAAAACCAGATGAGAGATCTGATGAACATCTGGCCTCCACACATCTGGTATCATTTTGCTCATTCTTACAATTAGGAGACGCCGGTTCAAAGGATGGTGTTCGTAATATATGTATAATGTAATATTGTGCTTTCAGTAACAAGTAAGAAGTATATTAGCACAGCATGTTGGTTTCCCCGGTCTGCAGTATCTCATTTGCATGCAATAACAAAGAAAAAGCTTTCCCAAAACAAATAAATAGGTAAATTTATAGCCGGTGGAGCTAACACTGCGTGGTGCGCTTTCATGGCACCATCAAAATACATTTTCGTGCTACCATGTGCTCCAGTTGTTAGAAGTATTGTTAGAAAACCTTTGAAATACATGAACACCGATGATGCATTTTTGCACTAAGCCAACAATGATAATTTTGAACAGGTAACAAGTTTTTTGTAACTTATTGTTAGATAACGATGTATATACGTAGTGTTGGGTTTTCTGACATGTTATATTAATGTACTCGTTGGTTACAGTGACAAGTAAAGTTTGTTTGTTTTGTATGAAGAAGAAGATTGATATGATTAATAATCATTGATTATATAATATATAATACAAATATGGTCTTATAATTAGTGACAACTGAAGCTGTAATGCTGTAATGTTTCACATTGTTAGAAGAGCAATCATTAGGTTGAGTACAATTTTCCGCATTGGTATCACTCTCATTTATCTTCCAGGCCAAATGTTTCGGAATTGTTGATACTGGAATCTGTTTACAATTTATTTGTTGCATTTATTTAGTCACGGAAAAAAACATTCAAAATTAGTGAGTTTTTCTCCGAGCGTTGGTGAAAAACGGTTTCAGATTTATTGAAATGTTTTTTTTCGACACATAACCTGTTATTTTGCAACTGTTAGATCTGAATTGACTAGTTATTCTGGTAACAAAATAGCTCTGTTTAAAACATCACTGCTTCTGTAAGCAAAGGGCATCATATGTCAGATTGCAACGTTTTTGTTGTCTGATAATATTTTTTAAACAGCTGTTAAGGTACGTATCGTTTTTAGGCTCTTGTATGAAGTATTTTATAAACTATGCACTTTTCCGACACATATGTATTATAATACGAAAGCACAAAACTGTTATGGTTACCTCTTTCCCGTCCAGCACACAAAGAAAGGCTAAAAAGAAACCTTGGCGTGTCGTGACAAATGTCCATGAGAAACACGGTCATCTGTGGGAAATGCAGATTTTGTTCCGTTTGTGCTTCAACTTCAACTTAGCTTGTTGCAGATTTTCAAATATTTAAGGATGCTGGAAATATACAAACTAAGAGCTTGTTCTTGAGCTCTTATTTGTAGCGAACTTCTTGCGACGATCTTCTTACAAAACAAACTTTATTCAGTAAGCTGGGACCGCCAGCTTACGTGCTGACAGAACAAGAAACAAAGCCTGTCGCTCCGCC
>JACMIJ010001927.1:0-10776 GCA_014805365.1 Koerneria luziae | reverse complement strand
TACCACACCCCCCCCCCCTGGCTACCCCTACCCTACCCCCTCTCTCTCACTCTCTCGTCACACACATGCTAAAGCCGGCTGGTGTATGTCGCACGATTGCAGGTCGCTATATAAGCGGGCTGTTTCGCATCGGCCTCCATGCCTTGGCGGGAAGCAGGTGGTGGGGGGCGACTCACAGGGTTCTGTACCCTCGAAATCCCCCGGGAAGGTCTGAGAGAAGGTCCATTGTGCGTCCCAGGAGGACGGGTCCGGTAACGGGCCGAGATTGTGCCAGAAACCGGTTCCCGACTCTGGCCTGGCCAGAGCTTCGTTCGAATAACAGTCTCGATCCGCTCGCTGAGTGCGATCACCCGCATTGAACACAATTCAGACTAGTCTCGCGCCAGGGCTAACTTTTTGCTATGGTGGGTTCGGGTTACGCTTCCGGTTATAAGTACTAGTTAACTGTTGCAATCATTAACAGAAGATGAGTAATCCGCACCGCAGTGTCAGTAAGCAGTGTCAGTAAGTAGTACAGAGACACACTGTCATGTTTACCTAATCTTTCTATTTGTGGTTACACACGTTGTTATGCTATGAAGCAGAATTTACATATGGGAATCACTGACAAGGTCCACTTTTCAGTAATGGTTTCATACAAGCAAGTGCAAGGCATAAAAGCAAGTGTTTGTTAACTATTCCCGCTACAACGAAAAAAAATACAGCTACTAGCTAACACAAAGAACGCCATGTAAGTCTTACCACTCGAGCTGCAACAACAGCGTTTCACACTTTGCATAAATACAACAGACACAACCGTTGTCAATGTGAGAAAATTTGTGTAGTAGGTAACAACGAAATGCATCTCGTTCTTCCACATTGCCCCCATCTATTCTCATTACTGCCTCTAGAAATCAGTTCTTTTAAAAGTGATCTTGATCTTTGAACCCTTACCGATCATAGACTTGAGCGTATCGATGGGCGGCGGTGGAGTTATCGTTGGCGGTCCCGGCGGAGTCAACGGCGGAATCAACAGCGTCTTCCGATCAGCCTGCAGAACAACCAATGAAAAGAGTAAATGTAAGTCGAGTGTTTGTCAACTGTGCTAACAGTAAACTCTTCTGTTTTCAGTGACCTTTCCAGTGACCTCTCATATTAACTCAAAGTGAAAGGTCATTGGAAAGCTTACTGAATACAGAGCACATTTCTGTGCTTAAAGGAGGCCAGAAACCGTCATTCCATTCGTAAAAAATGTTAATAGCGAGTGTTTTATTGACCCGCCACTTTTGCGTTCAGGGAATACACATAAGCAAATTCCTCGGTGAACTGACGGTTTCCGGCCCCCTTTAACTTACAACTGCGTTTCTTGCCATATAATTCATAATTATGTATCATAATAACATTTTGTAGTTATCATTGAGTAGAATTTGTCTAGGAGATTTGCACAAGGGGATCTGCATCCATATAAGTTAAACAAATATGCAGCCTGCTCTCACTTATCCATTCGATTTCATTCAGGTATTCAGAAACCGTCTGTATGTAAAACGAGAGTTAAAAACGAGGGTTAGATTGTTGTTAGTATTTTGGAGACAGCCGGTTTCGGTCTCTATCGCCTGACCGGACTATCTCCTCCCTAGGCCAAGAACTCGTAAGAGACGGTCCTGGGGAGGGGGGATATTACAAGATAAACGGTAAATGGGGTAGCTATGATTGGTTAGCATGCGGTTATAATATGAGTTCGTGCATTATAAATTATGAGTATTCCATGTACTCTTTGTTCATGCAGCAAACAAGCGCGTACCTCCGGCAGATAGTTCTGGAAGGCGTCCAGCTGCGTCGGAACGCTTGCTGAGAGGAACGAGATCAGCGAGCGCAGATTCGTGCGCGACTCCTGCGTCAACGTCGGCGCGCTGCGTAAGCGTCGCGGCAGTGCCTGAAATTACAAAATAGAGTTATTATGTACGCCATCGTTTAAAAAAAGTTTACACAAACAGCATCAGCCTTTAGCTAAACAGCAGAGCTCAGCTAAAGCAAGCGCCAACGTGCAAACATAACGTTACGATAAGTGCTATGTCCAAAAATTTAAGGAATATACGAGATCATCAAGATTATTGAACCTAACACAAATAACAACAGTGAAAGATATAACAACCTAGGACAATGCTGGCATTTTCTTTAGTACCGCTGGACTCATCAAAGTACTTCTTAGATTACAAAAAACTATTATACAATATCGCAAAAAGTGCTTACTTCTGCTATTCGCATCCGAATCGCATGGTCCGCTAACAGCATCGAGCGCAGGCCAACCATCGGGATGCCTGGAAACGTATTCTTGAATGACGTCATCGCATTATAGAACACTTTAGTCTTAATTTTAAGAAGTAAGTAATAGCATACACACATCTACAGTTTATAGTTTATCACAGTATCGCTGTATTCAATAACGTTGTTGAAAGCGCTTAGGCATGCTGCTTTGCCTCTCTAAAAGTAATAAAAATGTCTCCAAAGTGCCAGTCCTGGTTCTCAGTCAGAATTAAAAACTAAATTGGCTGAATTTAAAGCGTTTGTAAAGCTTACAAACATTAAAAAAAACTCACCAGCTGCCACATCATCGGCAATGTTCTGTGCAACAACGGCAATCTTCAGCTTGCCAGTGGTGCTCTCCTTTTGTCGCTCACGCTGACATGCATACTGACGACCGGCCGTCTTCTCCAGCAACTCCTGAAGTGCAAAGATTGGACTAGACTAAATGGCACAAACATTAGACTAGACTTGAGAACACAAAATCAGACAGCCCAATACTAAATATAATAAAAAAGGCTTAGGCAAATGGTACTTGAACATTATATGTATCGCATAATACAACGTCTTCATACCTACCGAGAAATTAACACCTACTTTCTCCTCACTGACATAACCAGCAACAAATCCCATGAGTGTTAGCAGAAATTAACCTAGCAAAACACAATCCAATCACAAATTTTCAGTCATTTTTCCCCAACCAGTCATTTTCAAGTCATTCCAAAAAACAAGACAATCATACCTTCTCATCCGTAATGCGCACATCATAGTTGGCCGCACTGGCCGACGGTGTCAGCGAGGGATCGACCGGTGGAAGTCCGAATGCCGAGCAGTAGCCATTCACACTGCGAATGTCGAAGGAGAACAGCAGATGCGAGGGAACCGACAGCGGGGAGGCGATCAACTAAAATATTACAAATATTTACTAAAAATATAAAACAAAAACAAAAAAATATTACTGTGTGCTAAATAAATCAGCTGAACCGACACCTCGAAGTGCCTGAGTATCTATGAAGGACTGAAATGCTCAAACATGAAACTTTGTTTCTTTGTAAAGCTTTGGCATGCTTAACAACGTCATGTAACAAATTTTGCAAAGCCCCTACCGCTTTGAGATGCCTGAGTGCCGGTGCGAACATCGCGTTCTCCGTCTCCAGGATGTGCGAACCAATCAGCTCCAAGCGACACTGCAAACAAACTAACCTGGTATGTTTTACAATTACACGAACAGAAGTAGTAAACTCTCTTTATTCCCCATACCATAGCTCGCCATGTTGTTAAAACATTGCTAGATCGTTCAGTGATATTATAAGTCATCTATGTGGCTTGAAAGACCCAAAAAAACGGGCATAATCGTAAAAAAAACACATGACTATACCCTACTTACATACATGGAAAAGGGTGTTCCTGGGAACGTAGTAAGTAAAGTAAAGTAAAGTCCTCCCGATTCAAGGCCGTATGGCCTGCGGGGCGGTAACCGAGGGAGCCGGGCCGCTGGGGCATTTAAGTCCGGAGTGCCCACCTCTTCGCCAGACCGATTACTTTTTCGTGAAACTGTCACTACCAATTGCCGACCCCGGAGGGAAAGCGCCTTGGTTGGGCTGGGACGTAATCACCGGGGATCGAACCCGGGTCTCATGTATGATGTAGGGCGCTCCCTACCACTACACCATTCTGTCCCTAAAATCCCTGGGAACGTAGGATCACCCCGAATTTGTTTACTTGTCCGTGTAAAACACCCCACAAATCGACCGCAAAATATGAGTATCACCCCACATTTAACACATTTCTGCATGGGAAGGAGGGTCACCCCGCAAACAGGAACGTGCTTGTCCATGTATGCCTACTTATTCATGTTTCACAGAAAGTATAACAGGAATAACAAGAAAGTGCCTTTACTAGCCTCTAGTTATTTCAACATTGACCAAACTACATAGACAGTTCAAACTACCGTACCTTGGCGACCAGATCCTTTGCTGGGATGACCACCGATCCTTCGGTCAGCCTCGGCTCCGGATTGCCCTCCATGAGCACGTTGTGTCCGACGATGCCGACGCTCAGAAACTGCCCGCATTGCTGAAAATGATCGATTATACAAATATTACACACTATGAAAATACATAATGTGGGTAACTCAGCGCTTAACGTCGCTCCTGGATCCAGTAATATCGTTACTAGCATACCACCGCTTAAGGCTCCCATGGGAGTGCACTTTTACCCCTAATTTTGAGCACGTAAAGCACACTTTACCCCGCACGTTTGATCATTTTCTTTATACTATTACATTCTTTACCCCTCCCTCACATACGCACAGTACTTCTTTACTCCTCCACTGGGAAAATCGGCTCCAATGGAAGCATAGCTATAGTTACAAGGAAACGACAGGATCGTTCCATTTGAAAAAAAAAAGATATTAATATAAATATATAAATATATCATAGTGGTTACCTCGATAAACGGCTTGAGAAAGCATTCCTTGGTGGGAAAATGGATATCCTTCGGATCCGCTATGAACTTCTCAAAAGACTCTCGTGCAGCCGCAACGTACGCCCAATTCTAAACGATACGTTTAGCCTAAACTATACCACCGCTTCAACGAAGCCGGTTCCCACTTTCACCCCTCATTTGCAGCATCAAAAGGGTTTTTACCCCTCATACTTGAGCATTTGCTACCTTTCTACATTCTTTTACCAGTGCTACAAAAACACAAATACCTACTTTACCCCTCCTCTGGGATAGTCGGATACTATGGAAAGAACAGCCATGCCATGGAGTAAACGCAAGTTCGTTGTAAAGTAAAATACGGTAAAGCATAACCATTAGACTGCATCGGTTCATTCTCCACTAGACATTAATGATACTCCAAAGTAACACAAAGCAAAATATATACAAAACGAGAACAAACCTCATCAATCAACTTCTTTGACATGTCGAACTTCGCCAGCGCCTGATCGACTTGGTTGATCCTGAACTTTTTGTTTCTTACACAATCCTATTTATATAGATGTCATAGTGTCGCATACCGTGCTCTTCTATTATAACCATCTTTTGCTACACAAAACCCACCCATTACATTCAGAATACGCACTCAATGATTCAAAAACTCATTGTCAGTGGTGGCGCGCTCTCAACATAAAACTAACTACACAGGTATCAACACCCAATTTTGGAAGCGAGCCTTTGACGTTACCGTCAACTTTAGAGTCACCACCGTGCGCTTTTTTCTTAATCTCTGAGCATTACACTGTTCTAATCGAGCACCAAGACTTTTTTTTACTCACAATCAGTATGTTCTTGGTGCCCTTGCGAGGTGTTGTCTCAACAGACTATACTTTCTTACAATTAGTCAACAACAAGTAACATCGCCGAAGTGTCATTACATATCAACGCTATGATGTGGTAAGTTTATTGAACATATACTATTTTTCACTATCGTACGTACGTACTTACTGAAACACAACACTTACAAACTTAAAGAAGTCGCATATGCACTTTTTTTCGGTCTCGTCTCGGTCTCACATAGTCTTCACTTTGGTTTGAAACACACGAAATCCGGGACCATTCATGTGTTATTTTTTTATTATTGTGCCATTTTTTACCCTTCTAACAGTCATAAAACACCCAATCGGCATTCAAAACACTAAATAGTCCACAGGAGTTCAAACCACGGTAGGTACAAGGCAATGGACCTCAAAAACCTAGGTGTCAAAAAGTGCCTATAAGCCTTCTTTAAAGTATTGCTTCGAACGCGCACCGAACTGAGCGACAACACAACGGTCAGTCATCATGTGTGCCTGTTGAAACGCAGTGTTCGCTGTTTCATTATTCAAAACCCCTTTGAAAACCAGCAGAACCACTACTCTTTTTTTAGTTTCACAAAACAACGGAACAAAGCCATCGTTAATACATTTTGGATAGGTATAGAACTCACGGATTGGAGACGGTCTGCTTGGCGGGCGGCGGTAGTATACGGTAGGTCACCTCGACATACAGTACCCAGCGGGCGAACAGCCACTCGGCGAAGCGCCATTCGGTCGGAAGCACTTCTGTCGTTCCCTGAAAGTGTCGTATATCCGTTTCTGGCTAGTTCAGCAATGCAATAAACCATTGAAGTGATGTTTATTAGTATAAATGTTAAAGTAAATAAAGAAAAGATAGTATGTTAGGAAGCATAGCTAATGCAGACACTTAAGACCATCACTTCGAAAGATAGGTCCATCTATGGAAAGCGTTCATTGTACTTGCTTAGTCCCTGCAGACAATTAGGTCTTGAGAACTTTATTTTTACTAATTTGGGGGAGGAGGAGTCACTTGCAATATAAAAAAACGATAGTAAAAGAAACCAACAGTAACAGTAACACTGACAGTAAAGTGATGTTATAATAAAGAACAAGATATTCGAAGCTTAACGACAGTTTCAGAAGACAGTTAGAAGAAATACAGAAAGGAAGTGTTGCTTCTCTCACCTTCGCTTCCTTCACCCATCGCTCCATACGCTCGAAGATACACCGGACCACGATGATGTCATCGCTGAACAAAGAACAGTTACAGTCCTACAACAATTAAAAGATGGAAAAGCTCGCACAAAACCCCAGAAACTGAAGACAATGGGAAATTTATAACACCATCAGATTATTGGATGTGCCTACTATTATCATAACAGCTTACACAATATATTCTTTCCGCCGGCCTACAGGACCTCATTAGCATACCATTACAGTATCCTTCATTTTCCAAAACAAAAAGATATGCAAATTTGAGATCAGGGGAAGTTCCACTGCCTTAACATAATGCATACATATTAAGCCGTTGTAAAACTTACAATTTTGACAGTGCCGCATGAAAATCCCAGTCGAGACTGGACAAACACGCGAATGCGCACAGCCAGTAGCACGACGACTTCCGCTCCGCGAAGGCGATATCCTCTGCGGCAACTATCGTCTGCTCTGAAGCATCACCAATATTCACATTTTCAAATAGTGTATTGTATGCTATGAGTGTATTGAATTGTAAGTATGCACAGAAGGGAAACAAACGTAACTCTGATTTTAAGATTCTGATTGTACTAGCAAAAAGGTAAAAACAACTCAAACAACAAGACAAGAGCATCATAGTCAAGTTTTCCTTTTTGTATCAACAGACATTCGTGATCTCGATACTTGTATTATAAGTGTAAGTACCAAAACCCGTACTGACCAGATGCAGCCTGTTTCGCAATGAGCGCAGCCGCCTCTTTGTCGGCAGTGTTCGCCTGTTCCGTGTACTGTAGCAACAACGAGATGATCGTTTCTGAATTGGGCATTGACTGTTGTTGAGCACAAACAGAAGCAACAAAAAACAGAAAGAATAGGGCGGAGGAACAGTAGCCAAAAAGTGGAGGCGTGTTATCACTTTGGAACAAATTCCTACAATTAGTAGGCTATCCTAATTCTACGCTTATCTTACGCTGTGCACATAACTGGTAACTAGGTATAATGAGGGGTATTCCCTTTTTTGCGGAAAAAAGGATAGTGATATGATACAGATATCATGGTAGCCCGAACTAACAGCCTCAGTGTCTTTTGCCCTTTCTTATACTAAGAATTATCTTCCATCTTGTGTTGAAGGGGAATAAAACGGCTTCTCTCATCTACCAATTCGTAACTAGACTTCCCCTTTCAAACATTTCAAGCTCTCACCACGATTCTCCTTCGGCTTCTCCAGAACATTCTTCAATCGATTTCGATCGATAAAATGATCGATCCAATTCTCGTCCGGTTCTTTCCACAACTCGTGCACGGTACCGGTCGGATTCTGTTGAAACGCCGACATCACCATCATTTCTCGCTCCGCCCTCTCGGGGCCAACCAACTTGTTGTTGAGCGCACCTGTACTTAAATTCCTTCTGAAAACAGTAACGTTTACTGTAATGTATAACCAACACGAACATATCTGCAGTTTGAACGTAATCATAGAACGATCATCGTATTAGTACCCGCAAACACATCTGCAGCGTTATAGTACAAGCGCGAAACACAAAATGCCCACGTCACATATTGATAGACGACCGAAAAATTTACGAATCCGAGTAACTCTAACTCATCATGCGTATTTGCTTCCGCCGGTCTACGGTACCCAATTTGCAAACAATAACAACAACAAACTTCACTCCACGAAAAAATTGAGACCAGCGGAAGCTCATTGCCTCAATGCATTGGGCCCTAAGTGTAAGATTCTTTTTCTTAAAACTGATTCCAACTGTTCTCAAGTATAGGCTCATAGTCGAGCCAAAGGAATGCATGATCGCTATCCATTCGAATCCTCTCCGGCTAAAACATCGCCAGAAAGGATGAAACTAAAAACAAAACGGCAACAAGCAAAGTCGAGCTCTCTTTATACAGCATTGCGTATTTGTATTCCGGGGGTAAGTCATGACAAATAAATGTACTTTGTAAGTCACTTTCAAGAGAAAATGCACGTGCACTATACAAGTAAAAGCTCAGCGTAAAGAATTCTCTGGTGTACTGTCACAATCTCTGTCATAAATCATGCGTGAAACAGCAAAACGATGAGAAGCTTCTAGAAAGTTGTAAGCTTACAAAAAACCGAATCTTACAGTAGTAGTTATCACACAAGTTGGAACGTTGCAAATGAGTTCATAATGACAAAATCAAATAACTGTTTCGTAAGCAGAATGATTGATTACTTTAAACTTGTGATTAGCTTCTGCAGATACGTATTTGCATTACATCTGTATAGTGCTAAACACATACCATAGAAAAGCATCAAACACTTCGGCTTACAATGACTAGTAACAGTTACAGAACATACCATGAAGTTACAGAAAGAACGTACCATCAAAACGAAAGTCGCTCAAAAACATAGCTTTTGACACACACAGATGTATGGATTTTCAGGAGAACCGTCTATGGAGAAAGCAATCTTAGGAAAGAAGGATACCTAAGCGAAAGTAGCAAATTTGAGCTATTCTTGTACAAGAAAAAGGCCAAATGCACACACTAATAATATGGGGGTTATTCACACAAAAAGACACAAAAAAGCAGTGTAATCGAGTACTTATGCAAAAAAGGTCAAGTAAACAAAATGACATCATAAAGTAAACAAAATGACGTCATCAAGTAAACAAAACGACGTCATCGATTAAACGCAATGACGTCATCGCTTGACCGAATCAGCACTCGTTGACTGTGGCAGCCGTCGCTGCGTACGATCCATTCTGCGTCTCGTGAATCTTTCGGATCAGCTTCACAACATTCATTGTCGGGACTGGAAAATCAATAATGAAAAAATCGAAAATACAACAATCCGTTAACCGTTGTACAAAATATGACAAAAGTATTACAGTTCTAAACTAACGAACATGTCAGCAAAAATCTACACATGGTTGTCTGAAAACTAATACGATAGTCATTATTATCAAACCTTGTTTTGCGTATCCCACATTTTAGAACCTTGTTATCAAACCGTTTTGGATACGCAGTTGGAACGATAATTAGTCTCTACAATTACAAAAATTCAAAATGAATAAAACCCACAGAAACCGAGTCCCTGCAGGAAGAGCATCATGGCCTCGGTCACCGACTCCGGGCGGTCATCCAGAACGAGTCCACACGAATCCGACACCTTCAAAGTATACCATTAAAAAATTGAACTGCATATTATATAAATTGTTCCTTGGCTTCCGAACAAAGCTAACAAATCTCGCAACAATCACGATCACGCCATTTCTCACCACATCCTTTATCACAACAATCATACATCGGAAACAACGTTATTGATAACGCAGTAACACCCCGCTTTGTGATGCATTACCTTTTGTGTGAACCTAGATTTTCAAAAGGCACCGCGTTTGTGTCGCCCTGCACAAGACAATCACCCCGTTTTCAAAATATGTTAACGTGATACGTCAATGCATGACCATGAATATGAACACTACAGCTTAGAACACTAACAAAGGTTTCACTAGTCACGTTCTCTGCCATACCTTGATCCAGTCGCTCTTGGACGGGTCCAACTTTGCGTTCACCTCGACCGTGTCGTTGACGAAGGCGGAGCCGGCTCCGACAATCTGGAGGATCGGCACATTTAGCGACGGACCATCGGCTGGCGGACGGACAAATTCGATCGGCGTGCGGCTGAAATTTTTTAAAAAATTGAACTGTTTTTTTCTCGAACATACAAGGCTTCATATTTTTTGAACACAACAACAGCTGTCTCATTAAAGAAACAATTTTCTGACATTATCAAAGGTAAAAGATATACCGTACTGTTTTAAAAAAGCACTTATTACCATTGAATCTCAGCCGACCTTATCTTGTATGATTCTAGTTGTTCGAACCTGTGAACGTCTACACTAACATATAACACTTGCTCTTTTTCAGTTCTTCAGTACAACGCAACGAAGAAAAGGTATAGTTGATAAAGGACCATTGAAACACAAAACCACCAACTCACTTGACATAGCTCTCGGTGAGCGCGGCCAGGTTCGTCGGATGC
>JACMIJ010001926.1:0-10778 GCA_014805365.1 Koerneria luziae | reverse complement strand
AAGCGTACGGTGGCGGTGGTGATGAGCAACCAGTGCACACCAATTGTTTACTGTTTGTACTTCTGTTTGTATTAAAAAGTTACTTTTTACAAGATACTGTAATAAAACTATATATGCTACCGTATATATTACTTCCACCGGAATACAGTACCTAATTTGCATATGATGGCAAAGATTGCATCGTTCGTGATAAAGGGATGTGCAAATTTGAGATAGGCGGAAGTTGCAAGATCTCATTGATTGCATGTTTTGATAACATTGATCTTTAATCTTATCCGCGGATATCTCGGATCTCTTCTGTAAGGGAGGTGGAGAAGAAGCTGGCTGCTGTTGCGTTACATTTGTAGAAGAAAAGAGTCAATATGAACTGCGGAAGCACTTGTCTCGCAAGAAAGAGAGAGAGACAACGAGAATGTCAGGTAGCAGCGGACAATGGCAATCGAGCTGGCTGAGATTAATTGATAGAAACTTTAAAGAAAACTTAGCTAAAACATTAAAAAACTTATAAATATAATGTAATTTAAGCTGCGCATATCCTATGTGCACAGCTTGAATAGAATACCTGATTCCGTTCTGCATGGCACTCACTATGTTCATGTCTTATTATTAGGGTTCTTGTATATTGCATAAAGTTGCAAATAAATTCAATCTTTGTTTTTGCAGCGGTAGCGTATATTGTTATTCTAACCCTCATTGTCAGAACTGTAAGAATTGAAACGCAAGACTAGCAGCAATGTGTAGGAGGCACAAGCAAGGAAAATAACCGTTTACAGTATTAAGTCATATAAATGACTTACAGCTAAGATATATAATGACTTGGGGCGTTTCGCAGTCATTTTATTTCGTCATATTTTTCTCTGAGTACACTCACAATCAGTGCGAAAACTGATTGTGCACACTGTAACGTCCAAAATCTTCCGCAAAATTGCCTAAAACAATGTGATATTGTAATATCAAAAATTTTCAATATGAAAAGAAAAAGAAAACAACAGGAAAACTTATTCAACATTGTCTGCGGAAATGCCTTTAACTATCAATGGCAAAGCAAAGCTTGTGTCGCCAAATAGTGCATCGTATAACAAGAAGGTATAGTGGAAAGCAGTGCACTCCCGGACAAAAACACCCTACAATGTCTCAGCGCCTTTGGAAGTTTGAGCAGGATATGAAGTGTTGATTTGGAAGTACTTTGCTTTTACAAGAGGAAAACCATAGATTGAACATCAGATTATTGTCAAAAACGACTGTAACATTAAGACAATATCTTTAATCATAAGATGGTGTCTTGGGAGATGTTTAGCCTTCTGCAGTACATGCCGGCGGCGGGTCACCACTTCGCTCAATCCTCACTTCGCTCAACATGACTTCGCTCAATCCTCGTTTCGCTCAATCACCATTTCGCTCAACATAACAGTTCTTTTAGTGTATACTTATCTGAGTGCCCTGGAAATGAATTTTCGGGAAGTAATCAGGAACAGAATCGGTTGGCATGCTGTAGATCACCAAATGAAGAGTCAATGGTGTTAACTACCTGGTGACTGGAATTTGTAGAAAGCGCCCAAAAGGGGTCAGTATTATAAAGATCCCCCTCTTATGAGGGTATGTTACAGTGTAAGATGGAAGTCCATACTTATTAAACTTATTAACTTTGTTATACATATAACATTAAAGGAACTGTAATATTGAGCGAAATGATGATTGAGCGAAACGAGGATTGAGCGAAGTCATATTGAGCGAAATGAGGATTGAGCGAAGTGATGATGAGCGAAGTGAGGATTGAGCGAAGTGAGGATTCCCCCATGCCGGCTATGCGGATCGCCAAAAATTCCAGCGTTCCGATTCTATACCGGACAGAAGCAAGGAGGAATGATTAGCCGATAGACAAGATGAAGTAACTATAATAGGATGAATTACCTTTAGCCAATTCGATTGCACAAAACAGCATACATATACATATACAACATACAGCATACATATACAAACACACAAATCATATCATAGATCACGGAATGGCAACTCGGTTTATGAAAAGGTGGCAGCGGTGGCACCAGCACCCGGGTGGAAGCGGAGGGGTGGATATCCAGTCTCTCTCTCTCTCTCTCCTCCTTCGCCCTTCTGTATGACTTCAATAGTGACACGGCGCCCGAGCCGAGTGCGTAGGTTCGCGGATTTTCACAAACACACAGAGGAGACAGGAGGGAGGGGGAAGGGGGGATGAGGGAAACAGCCGGAGGGGATCGGGCGGGCATGACGCTTACTTGGGAAGTTGTAATCGTTCTGCAACTGTACTTGTAGCTTTGTGAATCTAGCATTACTTTTTTAAAGGAGGCCAAAAATCGTTGTTTTGTGTTAGCAGAATTGCGTGTATAAGAGACCCGAAACTTCTGTGAGGGGAGCAACTATACAAGGAAATGGTGTTTTTTGCCTCCGAGGATTCACGGTTTCCGACCCCCTTTATGTTTGAATCTGTTTGAATCCTAAGTTTCATCCGAACTATACATAACTCTTACAATGAGTAACGGTTTTTATACATTATACTTTTTAATGAATTAGGAAATAGCAGACAGTAATATTTAACAAAACTTGATACAATTTACCAATAACCCATTCATGAGAATTCCGGAAACTCGGTCTTCTTGCCAGCTCCGTTTGTTGACTCACGGATATGCTAATCAAGTGCTTTTCTTTCCTCCTTCTTTCTCTGCGGATGTGCATGGATGGTTTCGAAATAGATCCGAGCCATTATTTGTAAGTGTATACATGGTTGAAATAGATGGTTGAAAAGGTGGGCACTCCGGACTTAAATGACCCACAGCGGCCCGGCTCCCTCGGTTACCGCCCCGCAGGCTATGAGGCCTTGATTCGGGAGTACTTTACTTTACATGGTTGAAGGGTGAAGCACGGCGGACACTTTTTTTTAGGTTCCATGCATAAGGTAATTTTGTACGGTGTTGAAAAGGCGTCGTCTGTTGATCCTCAGCTGAGCTGGAAAGCTGGAAAAGATACCGCCTTATGAGACCGTAGTGTTCGTTGATTAAGTGAATGCTCCGGTGTAGAACTCATTCCATAAGCAGTGCAAAATGTGGTCAACTACTACACATTGTGCAAGTTGTATTAGCCTGTCTTCATTTCAACACTAACAATATGCATTCAAATCTGCGCAACGTTGAGATTTTGAGCTCAATTATGATTTATGTATACTCTCGCTGGTGGGCGAAGGGGTCCCTCCAACAGAATACCGATGATCGCCGATGATTTGGGCACATCTTGGCAATCATTATGACAATGAGATACAGTTACGGATGGTGTAGAGTGTGTATTGCTTACGATGCCATTCTGTAAAATGTTTATTGCTATGAAAATTTCTCAAACATCCTAGTTGGCAACGTTTTAATAAGTATGCACCGGATATAAGTCGAATATGCGAAAACAACATGAACCGGCAAGGGTTACAAGATATGTGTTGTATTATGTAGTACAAACCACTGTATGATAAGATATTATTGGAACACCTGATTCTGTTCTGTGCGACTGCTGCTTTCAATGTAAGTTCTTATTGTTAGGGCTCTATCTCATCCATTTTTGCTAACAATAAGATAGTGTAGTTTTCCCGACTGTGTCATTACACAAGCCTGTGGAATTTCTACCAGCTGCGAAAAATAAAAATACGATTTCAAATTAGAATGTATTGCAAAAGTCGGAAACTTGTACAGAACGGAGTCAGGTATCACAACAGAAAAATAAAGTAAAGCTCTACCGAATCAAGATTTCATAGTCTGTGGGGGCAATGAAGTCTTGATTTTGGAAAAAAAGATTCCAATAGTACTCATAATCAATCTAGTCACTGCTACTTCTGGATAACCGGTTGGAGTCAGGTTGATAAAGAAATCGCTGCAGGAGTTGCGTTGTAGCCTACTTGAACTGGGCAGACCATGTATAGGTCATTACAGCACCATAACAGTACTCTTGCGGTAGGAAACCAACGAGATGCTTTTGAACGATGTTACAATATCATGATACTCAGGCTATTTGTCATAGATGTATACGCAATTCCCATTACAACGCTAACAATAAGATGCACGATTAGATTCGAAATGCTAACGATATGCACTGGTAAAGCTCGTAAGGATCATAGATCATAAGGTAACAAAACACAATCAGTGAAGCTTCCATTGATTTCAAATTTCCATATCCCGTTGTTCTAGTCAGTAAGACCCTTGTTATTTTAAACAAATTAGGTATCGTTGATCGGTGGAAACAAGCTGCTGGGTAAATAATGGTAAATGTAAAATTAACTTTAAAAAAAAGTATGTTAGTAAAAATAATAAAAACATAGGTTCAGTTAGCTTGATACGGACTATATCGATGACTGCGTACGTTTCCATCCACCTTCACACGACTCCTAAACAGATCTTTTAGAAGTTGAATATATGACTCCGTTCTGTATGAAATATCCGACTGTCGCAGTATGTTCAAATTTGCAAACGTATTAAAATTTTTGGACAAGCCTACAGAATCTTCATAAGAATGTGCCACGTTACTGAGTTTTTTTTTTAAATTTTTCGAGTATGTTAGCAAATCTGAAGAGCCATAACAATAAGATTTGAAATATCATATCAGAACGGAATCATTTATCTCACACGTGCGCATCCCTTACAATTAGCACATTCCGTCTTGTCGCAAAAAAAATACTATGGCAAAAATACATACACAAGTTGTTGTTCGTATTGGGATTTCGTGACCGCATCAACACAACTGCAATTCTGCAGACGCAACTCTTGCAGAAGTGGCAAAGAGCAGAGAACCCTGGAATTACCACAATGAACGGGTTTCCGTCAATAATAGAACTTTGTATGGTCTGATACATCACACGTGGAATACGCCACGCCTCCTTAACAATTAATACACTTCCATATAGTACGGTAGACGTGTTCCGGCCTCTTCGGGACCCTGCAGGAGAATAGGCCTTGATTCGGGAGAACTTTACTTTATTGTACGGTAGAAGCAACAAGCTGTGAACAAATGCAACATGTGACTGACTTGTACAAGCTGTCGACTTGTTCGTTCGTGGTAAAGAGTGCGTGTGAGATGTTGACGACTCGGAGATCCCGGTGCACGGAGAGGAACCAGAGGAGGTTCACGACGAAATCAGCATTCGAATTACGCGCGCCAAACTGAAAGATATGTCCTGCTTAGAAATATTGTTCTACTCATATTTAATGGAATAAGAAATTTGTCTAGCTGTTGATGAACAGTGTGATGCCCATGGTCTTCAAGGCACAAGGGGGGATCTTAATGTTAGGAAGCTGAAATACCTTCATTCCGTAATAGCGGAACTATCAGGCATTATCATCAAACACATGCCAGTCCTATTTAATCATGTTTCACAGTAAACGTAAGACACTACGGTTATGGCAAACATAATATTGGTATTCCTTATGTGAAGTGAAGAAAAGAAGGGAATTGGATCATTGCCAGACCAAAACTTTCTTGAAATTTCAAAAGAAAAAGATATGCTTCATACAGAAACTTTCTTGAAAGGAATGCTTTAAGCTTTCTTGAAATTTCAAAAAAGAAACAAAAAAACGGACCGAAACTTTCTTGAGCCCAGGAAGACACAATCGAGCCTCTTTCAGTGCCGACAACCACCGATCGGGAGTTTCCATGGACAGATCCTTGACGAATGTCAATTGATGCACCAGAGAAGTCTCGTCACGGTGACAGCAACCTGCAAATACGGTATAATTAGATTACGGTATAATAAGGATCCTCTGTAGTGAGCCACTCTGTTTTCAATGAGCTTTCCAGTAACTTCTTACACTCGCAATGAGTAACTGTAAAAGGTTGTGGACTGGAAGAAGAGAGGTTTTCTATAATACTGCAGTTGTTCTTCTCAAATCTGCATGTCTCTTTGTAATAGACCCTTAGTAAGTTACTAGGCCAAAAGTAAGTTAAGCCTTTGTGAGTACACAAATTAGGTACTGTTGATCGTCGGAAGCAACATACTGTAAGAAACTCGTCTAATGCATGTCTTATTGTTACGTACTACTGAAAACGATTTTTTTTTCTCGCGATTCTGAGCAATTAGAACCAGTTTGTTTTTCTTAAAATTCGGCATGTGTGGCTTGTTATCTAATACCCAATTGTAAGCATAATCACTGCTGACAATGCGAGCATAGACCAGGTACCCGATGTAACGTAACGCTTACGCGCTATTCGCACTGTTCGATATCACAGCGTTTCGTGATCTAATGTACCTCATTTGCATACAAACACAAAGGAATGTAAAGCATGAACAAAGGATTATACTAATCTTCAATCGATAATCCAAGATTAGCTTCAAAACGCTGTGATAAGTTAGCTTACGTTAGGATAACCGACCTCTTCTCACTCCTTGCATCGGACTCCATCCAGAGATGCGCAATGACATCAGCTTCTTGAAATACGGAACAGCGAAGAAAGCGTCCGGATCAACTTCCGGTTGGCTGATATCGTCCTGTGAGATGTCCAGGTGGACCAAACGAGGCGTTGCCCAGGAGAGCTGAAACAAGTCGGAATTTGAGGAGTTCCAATAATGACATGTCTTGTACGATTGATTTCTCTCTTCTGGCAAACTGCCGAGTCTCCAATTGTAAGGTAATAATCATTCATTTTTGATGTTTGATCTTTGTTCTTTGAACACGTTATCTTTTCAAAGATAAAGAGGATAATGTATTGTTCATTGATGCCACAAAGGATTTCTCAAAGAGCTCGCAACTTATTGTTAGATGAGACATTTCATGTTGTGCTATCTGACTCCGTTCTCCACAAACATCCGACTATGCATGCCCTTTTACAAACGTATTCAAAATTTCGAAGTTCATGGTAACTTCATAGGCTTGTGATATGGCAGAGAAATGCAAAAAAAAACTCAGTATGTTAACAAATTTGTGTAATTGAGTAGAAGCATAACAATAAGGTTTAAGTATAAGTAGCAACAGTCGGGTATTTGTAGCATTCAGGTATTCCAACGGCAGTCAGGTATTCGAATAGCACATAATACAACCAACTTGTATCAAATTGCACAACGATAGTCGTGTCGGAGTTCCTCGGAATGAAATGGTCGTCAGTGAGGGAAGAGCCAGTTTGATAAAGTGTGCCAGTTTCTCCATTCGGAGTGGATCCTAGACGATTTGTGTTACAAAGAAAATGTATGGTCATCACTTTCCAGGAAGCAGCAATGACAAATACGTTTTTATTTTTATTTATTTATTTATTGTTTCCAAGGTTGAAGGTTTCAGGTCTCCAACACTTATAGGAGACGTTGCTGACGGGGTTCCCGTTATTACATTAGTAAAAACTGTTTTCCGAATAAATTACTGACTAATGTTGAAGAATACCTGAAAACCTGATTGCGGTTGTATTCACAATCATATCAGACATATTTCTGACTTGTGAATAACGAACAGATTTTTCTTGGATTCATTCTGTACTGGAACCTTTCAGGATGCCCAAATTTTTAATGGAAACATTTCACAGGATGTTGAAATACTTGTGATTGATCACAGTGTGGATATTTTATGATTCAGATAAGTGTTTGGTTAATCATGGCAGCTTAATTATATCCATCACAATTGTGAGGAGTCAATTTCTCTTGCAAAAGCTGAACTCCATAAAGGTCACTTAAAGAAGACAAGAAACGATATTTGCATATTCCGTTCCGTACAAATATCCGACTGTTGTCATATGTTCAATTTGTTAGCGTATTCAAGACTTTAACAGCTCAGTGTAGGTTCACGAGCTTGTGAAATGACATTGGTTTGCGAAGACTCTGAATAAATGAGCAAATTAGTAATTTTGAAAGAACCCTAACAATAAGAGTCAATCATAGTGTGACAGTCGGATACTTGTACAAAACGGAGTCAAATATGCCAATAGTATAATAGATTGGCGTGAGAAGTCTTATTGTTAGCGCGTCGACAATACCTTACGATCTTCACAGTAGTCGGAGCGCACGTCAAGCGTGTTTATACAGGATAAGTGATATTGTGCGATATCGGAAAGAAATCGGCATGTCTGAAAGGGTGAATTCTAACAATAAGTAGTTGTGTCAGATACTTACAATTTCGAGAGATATTAGTTGTATGCTTTACTTGTAAGCTTTACTCCGCAATTAGTCATAGTGCAGTTTTCGTCCAAGTTTGAAAGGTGTTTTAAAGAAGCAAGGGCGTCTTCTTGGTATATCCGAGAACTGTTTTGCGAGCTGCTTACACCATGACGGATGGCCGGACTACGGTCTTACAAGCTTCATACAACACCTAATTGCTATTTATATTACTATAGAATTCACAGAAGTGGCATGCATACCCGGGCCAGGCTACGTCTAAGGACTGTACAGAAAAGTGGGCTAATTCATACCGCTCGCATTGACAAAATGGATCGAAAGTCGCATAAGCCAAGTATCTGTAGCATCAATTCTGAGGGTAGATCTAATATACTCGTATCGGCTGTCATCTGAAACGTTAGAATAGTTGGTTTGTAGAAAAGGTAATGATCGTTTAATAACTGGCGGCACTTCGCGTCCCCTGGCGCCCGGTGGGCGCCATTCATTCCCCCTCATCTGGGGACTTAATGTTATGT
Source organism: Koerneria luziae (assembly GCA_014805365.1). Classification (NCBI taxonomy): domain Eukaryota; kingdom Metazoa; phylum Nematoda; class Chromadorea; order Rhabditida; family Neodiplogasteridae; genus Koerneria; species Koerneria luziae. Next base: position 2,162 of record JACMIJ010001926.1, on the reverse strand, counting down.
TCGACAGTCCGTGAATGATACGCTTATCTAATGAGTAAAGCGAACGTTGACCGGTCGAGAACAGACGACATGAAGCAGCTACAAAACCGCTACGTCGCTTGAAAACGAGACAAATGAGCGCACAACAAGTGAGAACTCGACAAGTGAGCACACGAGAAATGAGCACTTGACAACTCAGACACTGACAACAGACATTTCAGAGCGTCATATTCAGAAAGGTCACATCTTGGTGAACTTTGATGTTCTAAAACGCCGAGTTCTAATTGTAAGCGTAATGAAAGAGTTGAACTTCACCGGTCCCCCAAAAATTTGCATATTTCTTTGTTAGTGCGAGAGACATCTTTATTGTGATATGCAAATTAGGTTCTGTAAGGAACAATATTCTTTGCAGACGTTTTCATGATTCCGTATCGAAAGCACGTACAACACGGCGTTTCACAGCCACCGATACAGTTACTTCATTTGCATATTTTGACAAAGAGATCAAAAGAACAGAGATGATATAGGCATTACAGGAATGGCGCGAAAATGATTGATTCGAAATGCCGTGAACAGCAAGAAATGCAACGAATGTACATGGAAATAGGTGACGCAGCAGCAGGACATATGAGCAGAAACAAAGAGACAAAATATGTACTATTGGCATTTCTAACTCCGTACTGTACGAATATCTAACTGTATATGATCAAATCTTATTGTTAGGGTTTTTCCAATTATGCAAATTTTGCTAAGGTATTCTAATTTATTCCAACCCCATATCGTTTTACAAGTTTCTGCATCAGCTATGAATTGTTAATAATTTAAATTCGTGTTTTTACAAAATAGATTGTATAACGACAGTCGGATATTTGTACAGCCCTCCCTCCCCCCCCCCAAAGTCTCATTGTCAGCACAGTTGTTATACACTCACAATTTTTTGCTTCAAAAGACAAAAGCTTGTAAACAGGGAAAATATTCATAGAAAGATCCATTATCACGAAAAAGCCGTCAATTATCGGGCAAAATACGGGCCGGATTGCTAGCTGGCATGACAATCGAATATGACTGTTCGTGTCAGAATGGTGCATGCACATGTCACGGGAATGATAAGGACAGGAAGCACCTGTGATAAAAAAAAGTCAGACGGGCCACAAAAGAGATTCAGACACGAATGTTTTACTGACAATACAGTCACAGCATATTGCATCCGCCGGTTTACGGTACCTAATTTGCATACGATGACAAGGGTTTTGCTCTCTATTACAAAGGGATATGCAAATTTTAGACCGGCGGAAGTTGCACTGTCTCAGCATGCTGTGCAGTTGTCAACTTATAAAGTGTTAATTGTTCTCATTGTTTGTTAATCACGAACATTGTTAATCACGTAATGCACTTTTTGAACAAAACAAGTATTTAGGTTATTACTAATTGTAAGAAAAAGTGTAGAATTATCTACTCATTCTGCAGAAATCAACTGTTACCGAGGACAAAATGTCAATACTTTTACTGTTAGAGCAAAACATGACAAAAAGGGGGACTGTGCATGTGTTTGTTTGCATGGCAGTGATGGGAGAGGCATGGTGAAAACAAAATTGTCCACATCGTGCTGAGGTATTGGATTTTTTGTTGGTCTCAAATTTGCACGTTCCTAGATTTTTGTATAAAAACCTCACATCGTATTCAAATATGCAAATGTAAATACAGTGTTCAAATGGGGTACTGTAGACCGTCGGTGGCAACATACTGTGTTTCGCTAATGGCATTTTATAATTACTGCATTAAATGACAATAACATGACATACATGACATGACATAGCATAGTATGACATAACATTCATGACAGTTACTACTTTTTCACAAACGATAATCCCGACCCGTACTGATCACGCGAATGGAATAATTGCCTTGCACAATGGTTCCATAAAAGAGGAATATGAGCATCATAAAACACCTATATGTTTGCAGAAACAGCCAATCCTTATTGAGCAATGTATAATATTACAAGCACAGGCAGTCAGTGAACTGCCGTTAATGCTTATCTTATTGTTAGAAACACGGTAAGTTGTCTTTATTGTTAACGTGTTTGGGAAGACACACCGGTCTACAGTGCCTCATTTGCATACGAGGACAAAGGCACCACTCACGATAGAATGGGATATGCAAATTTATGATCGGCGCAAGTT
>JACMIJ010001925.1:0-10782 GCA_014805365.1 Koerneria luziae | reverse complement strand
CTCTTTGGAATGTGAAGAACAATGAGTGTATTCTAATTTTTAGCATCAACCAAAACAGTACAACCACAGATCCTTTATGGTTGGCGGAAAACGCATAAAGAGCCCATGGTTCGACTCGAAATGTCGCGCTGATTCCAAAAATACCCTGTTTGACTTTCTAAGACTACGTTAAAACCCTCTAACAGGGCTTGCGACTTTTTGCGACCCACAGAGCGTCGCTGCGACTCGCACCCCACGGCACTGTACTCCAAAAATGTGCAAAATCGTTTTTGAGTGAACCGGGGGACGTCCAGCCGCCGATAAACAGGAGTTATGTTACCTGCTTCAACCAATGACATATATCCAGGAACCCCTAACCTGGCTGACCCATTCTGGGTCATAGTAGTACTAGGCCATGCCGCCACTTGTGAGGCCGATGCCCGGTCATGACTATTAACCACTCACCCCTTCTATTATATGATAAGCGCATTGTCACCGCACTATGTTTCAGAGTTGAAACAGAAATGAACTGTGGATGTATCACACAATCCTAACAATAAGATGCTCATTATGTATGGCGGTAGTCTACGAATGATACTTGATGGTTAGACGATTCAACTTTGTAAAGGTAAAGCTTCTCCCGTAAACAGAGGGGTTCTTCGACGGGGGGTCCTGATGAGCCAGGAACACTTTGGGAAATTTAAGGCCGGTGGATAACACCCGAACCCGGCCCGATACCTTCGTGGTTAGACCACTACCATATAACCCAACCCTGTACGAGCAACAATACAGCAATGCAGTCACGTTGGTCTGCCTACGATTAAAACCAACATTGTGTAAGTTCACGGTGATTATCAGGCCGTAGTATTCGCTGATTGAGTGAATTCACTCACATGATGCCAGCTCTTTTTCTAATGTTGGACTGTGTAAATGAGATTTGATGAAGGAGAACACCACATTTACTGTATTTACTTCGGACATCTTCCAAGAACACAGTATTCATCCATAGGCATTGTAGCTGGTCATATGGACCATGTATACTAATAATGAGAACTAAATAAACTTCCAATGTGATTGTCACAAAAACTGCATATCTTTTGTTCGTCTCAAAAATGTGTATTTTCTGCAGTGTTGTCTCAAGGGATCGGATGAATGTTTATCTCAGGCATCGGTAATTAAGCTGTGACGCTGCCATGTGTATACCGAGAGAGCAGTGCCCACTGGAATGGACGACCCTATGCAGCAAAGAAATCATTATCGACCCATCAAGGTCCGATCAAACATTCCGGGTTTTTGCTGAACAAGGGCAGATCAAGGGTTCGAATACCGCCAGATTACCATATCGGATTGAAATGCTCATCATATTGAAGGCATCGAATCTGAGAGCACACAAAAAACACAAAAGCTTTCTGGCGAGCTGTCCAAGCTGGTATGGCCACATTGTATACTCGGATCTCGGAGACCCACCGCTGTAGTCTCGGCGAGAGATCTGGTTGCTTCAGTAACGCTGTCAGCGGCTGGTGATCCGTTCTCACCACCGTCTTTGCTCCGAGCAGGATGTATGGGAACTTGCGCAGTGCGAACAACACGGCCGTCGCCTCCGCATCCGTCACATGATAGTTCCGTTCCGCCTTCGACATCTGTCTTGACGCGAACGCAATGGGCCGGATGGCACCATTCTCATCCACTTGTGACAACACTGCTCCCAAACCCGAACCACTTGCATCCTCAATACCTTGCCTAACACTCGGACATGTTCCTCTACTGTTTCCGTAGCCACAATGATATCGTCGATATAGAATTTCACGCTTTCCTCATTCACCTCTTCCACGATCATGTCCATCAATCTTTGGAATGTTGCAGGCGACGTAGTCAAACCGAATGGAAGTGCTTGAAACTCCCAAAGACCATTCATCGTTGCAAACGCAGTCTTCTGCTTGTCTTCCTCCCGCAACGGTACCTGCCAGTATCCACTTAGCAAATCCAGTGTAGTGAACACTCGTTTGCCCTTCATACTCGCCATGATCACTTCGATATGTGGCAGCGGATGTGCATCTTTCCGCACCACCTCATTGAGCCTTCTGTAGTCAACACACAATTACAGCGAACCATCTTTCTTCAGCACAGTGACAAGAGGGCTGCTTCCATGTGAGCTACTCCTCCGTCTCACACCTCACACCTCTCTCCAGCATTCCATGTAACATGGAATGCTGGTACCTTCTCTTGCAAACCGATTGGCACTGATCTTTGTCGCTGTTTGACTGGCTGCGCATCTCCTGTCTCGATCACATGCTCCACTCTGTCCGTCTTTCCCAATTCCTCCTCACAGCACGCAAACACATCCATATTCTCATTTATCAACCATTTCACCTTCTCTTCCCTTATCTCTCCATTCTGGTGTATCAACTCCAGGACCTTCCGACCTCTTTCTCGCCTATCCTCTTTCCTGTTTTCCTTCACTTTGGTTTCTCGCACCTCTTGCCAGAGAATCTCTTTCCATTCTCCCACTCGCTCACCCTTCTGGAGAATCATTGGTTCCTCCGTGCAGTTCACCACAGGAACCAAGCGAGTTCCATCCCCACTCTTACTCCATACTCCACTTGCCATCTCCTTTCGGTCAGTCCACAACACGCTTTCTTCTCTTTTCGTGCTGTCACCTCCAACCATGATAAGGTTGGAGGTGACAGCCTTTTGCTGGGATATAGGTTCTCTCCACCACCTCAGTTGTCCGAACCTCTCCATACATGTCCTCTGCCACCACAGTGAGAACACACTGTTCCATTCCGTGATCCACCACCATTCCCGTTCGACGTCAGTGTACGTGGTCTCTGGTGATTGTAGCTCCTTGGCAGCAGTGTTTCCAATCGCAGTGCCTCTTTCTTCACTGTCTCATACACCTTCAACATATTCTTCTCCTCATCCATACATGATAAACAACCGATAATGATATTCCCATCCTTCCAAACCTGTGAGGAACTTCATTGCTCTCCCTTGACATATCCGGATATGCCTTCCTCGTCTTCTCCTCGAGAACTGCGGCGAATCCCGATATCGACTGGTCATGATATTTTCTCAAGCCTTCCAACTCTCTCGTTGCCTTATGCCTTTGTACGAACCTGTCAGGTTCCAACCTCTCATTCAACTACTCCAGCATCTCCTCACATGACCCTCCTAGTCTCACACTCTCCGGCAATGACAGAAACGCGTTCATCGCATTTCCCACCAGGTATTGCTCAAAAGTCAAAATCAGATCTGTATCTGATGTGGCAGTTGATCTATGTTTCACTCGAAACCTTCTCACGAAATCACTCAATCTCTCTTTTCCAATCTCTTTTCCAGTCACCGGATTGGCCCCCATGTGATACGCTTGTCCTTCTGCAGGCATCATAGGCATTCTGCCTCTTGTTCGATAACAATCTACTAAAGTGCAAAACAACCTAACAAGTCGTTTTCTTGTGCAGAGTATGCAAATCCGTGTGACAGGTCATACTAATATTATGCAAAACACATAACACCCAGATAACTGGCGTCGTACAACACGACTGTGTCTGTGCGGCGATCAGCACCTACAACAAGTGCCTCACACCTCTTGCGGTATACGGACACCTCTCCGTGATACCAGCTCCCTCCTTCTGAGGCAGCTATAATACAAAGCAACGTGACACGTCGGCCTTCTGCGGAACTAGTGTGACACGTGCGGACGTGTGCCTAGTCAGATATCCAGTGAGGTACAAAACCTCTGTGAACACAAAAAGAAGCCGCGGGGTAAGGATTTAATTTATCGCTAAAGAGAATACCCACAACAGCCACCAAATTACACAAAACAGCGAATATATACTGCGAACTACCGTATACATGACTGACAATCAGGAACACATCAATACACGCTAAGCGCACAACGTAGCACCTTCAAATCATACAATATGCCATACACATCAACACATTCAAATCGCACATTATAACCATAACAAATTACACTTCAAACACCATTATTAGAGCACTTCACATAACATAGAGAGGGAACATCGGCCTACTTCATTTCGACGAACCTGTGAACCGGTGAATAAGCGCCTCCTTCACCATCTCCAGAATGGAATACTACAGAGATTGTACAGTATAACATAACACCTCACGAAACACTGTATGGTAAGAATGGCAATAATAAGTTACTTTCTCAATGATTTTTCCCTCACAGTCGACTTCTCCTCGCAACGAATGGCGGTCGATCGTGCAGGAACATGTAGACTTCCGATTGCTTGGGAAGGATCCGATGACGACTTTTCCTAACTCGTGACGAAGCAACAATCTGATCTGAAAAAGATAAGTTCCAAAAAAATAGCATGATTATGATAAGAGCTATCACAAAGTTGAAAAAAATGATAATGATCACACGGTGTCGAATCACTGCATCGACATGTCACGTTTTTATATTTCGAAAACGGAGTGACCCTCCTCTAGTGTAGGATGCTAGAAACGGAGAGCCTATTGAACATTTATGTTAACATGCGGGGTGCTAAGGTATTCCAAAACGGGGTGCCCCGGCGTTATCAATAATGATGGTGTCGATGTATGTGCCATGAGCACTCGAAAGTCCCGTCATCAAGGCAAATCATTCGGACAGGCATGATCTTCAATAGAAACATTTGTACTAATGAACGTGGATACAATTTTTGCCTTTATTGTTTCTAATTTTGGGGTGATTATTGAGATTAATAAGAATTTCCATTTTCAAACCTGTCGCGATGTTGGTGACAACCGAATCTTCTTCTCCAATTTCTGTTCCACTTTCGAAATCGCCCGACTGCAGAGTTCATTCTAAATGTAAGACAGCGTGAAAACACAACACTCTTCACTCGACACACACGACACTCGACAATATTCGTTTCCCAATTGTAAGCACAACAACCCCACAACCCCCTCGTCTAGCCTTGGTTATCACATAGTCGAGCACATTTATAGAATACGGCCTCACAACATACATTATACTTTATAGTAAAGCTAAAAAAGCTCGCATTCTTAGAGGTACTTCAAAGTATATCTGCTATGTTTTCTTGACGATTCGGGTTCTGCGCATTTACATCACATTTCTAGTATCTTAAACTCGGCAAAAGAAATGCCCCCTACGGTAAACGGTTAGATCAGGACTCCTCCTCCGCGCCGTACAATATGAGCGTTATTGAGACTACTCATAGAATGAACTGTTCAGTCAGGTACCAGCATAATACCACGTTTACAGCTCGTTTGAAGCAAAACCAGGAACGGCAGATCTTGCCAAACTTTCCACCCCTTAACTGCAAGGAAAAGCTGCATAAATGAAAAAGTGAAAATTGCACAACTTTTTCGCCAACCTAATATGATGGCTCCACCGTGATATTTGATGAGTTGGCCCACCAAGGAAAAGGGTGGATCACGGTTTCACCAGACATTTCATTTAGTAAGATGGCACAACCAACTTACGGCGCCTTCAATGATGTCGAACTTGCCGATTGTGGCGACGAGTCGCAGACAGTCGGGACGAGTGTCCACTCGACAATCCTTCGGACCCTGTCAAAAAGTTCTCATGATAGCATGAAACACATAGCACGTAATGCAACTCAAGAAATCAAATCAAATCAAGTGCTAGATTTATACATTATTGAGCAACAGCATGTTACAGCAAGAATCGTCTCGAAGTGGACACACGTTTTGCTGCTTCTAGCAACAAGTTTTGAGAGAAAAACGTGTTATACGTCTTGCGGATATAACAGCCCGTTTGGGCTGGCATTACCTGTAGCAATTAAAATTTAACGTAAATTATTTCTCACGTGCACAAAATTCTCATTGTTAGATTTTCACAAAAATGCGCAAAAAGATCATTCTGCTTACAATTCGGAATACTATTTCATGCCTAAGCAGTGCAAAAATGACTGAAGCGAAAAAACTACCTCCTCGACGATTGTCGAACATGCACCACCTCGATCTACGGGCTCCTCTCGACCAAATGATGTCGATTTCTCCTCACCGTCCAGTTGAGATCGCCCTGAGTCCTTCTCGTTATCCATCTGAACACGCACAGACGTTATCACTAACGCTTTCGTTAATGTATAACCAGCATTCGGAAAAGGCAGATGGAATGCGGCGTAGGTCAAGTAGAACGACAAAAACATGCCATATAAGTGCTATGACAGCAGCTAACAAAATCGTGTTACTGTGGCTGAAATGAAAAGGAAGAAGCTGACAATGAGAAACACAAAAACATTCATCAGATGGCTGCATTTTATCGTACGGCCCTCGTGTTGCTTACTGCCATAATGCAATTGGTCACTATTTCTGGATACACGTATGCACCACATCGAGCTACAACGAAAACTTAGGTTGTTTTTTTCTTTTCGGACACCTTATGCTAGCGACATAACGCCGTATTCAGGTCCCGTTCAAATTACCAGAGGAAGTAAGCATGGAGACGAATGCTAATTGTAAGGCGCAGCTGCATACCATACCCGCTCGAAAACTCTAACTGTAATCATAGCATCAAATGGTTAATGTAGTTTGAAGTCAGATTGCCGAAGGCTGCTTATTGTGGTATTGGAATGTGCACAAATATTCGTCTGTGTTGTGGGGCCTGCTCGTGCATATTCTTATCTTTCTCGTCTTCCCGCGGTGAATAGAAAAAAGAGCATGCCATTAGGACTCGACTAGCATTTCTGAGGCAAAACAAGGATATCCCCTTACCTCAAAGGTCAGTAATGTTGCCAATGTAACAGAACCAAAAATGTTGTGGAAACCCCCTATGAAAGTATGTTCGCACATCCTCCAATTTATTTATCACTTCCCCGCCGTACCTTTTTATTCTATGCCATTCACACTTTCTTTAGCCCTAACCTGGTTAGGGTCGGAACAGTGTGTTCTCTCTGACTTATTGTAAGAACGTACGTCGATATCAGGTAACATATAGGGATCGAATTCGAGCGACTCGGGCTTGTCCACCCTCTCATTCCCCGATAACTCCATTTGACCATTCGACTCGTCCTCTCCTCTGCTTTGCATGTTCTTCTCTAGGTCGGCACCATTGTGATTGTGGTGGCCATCACCATCGGTGTCCGGAGGACCGTTCGATTCCTCCCTTTCTTGCGATTCCTCTTCTTCTCCACGACGTTCACTTCCGCCTCCTCCACGGTCCTCATCTTCCTCCTCTTTCTCTTCTTCTGCTTCTCCATCGTGGTTGGCACTACCGACCTTCTTGATCTGCAATAATGATTTTATCTCTATGATATCTGACATAAGTCGCAAAAAAAATTAAAGCCTTCTCAATGAATTCTCGCTTTAGCGTCTGGGTACGCTGATTCTTACTGTTAGCACGAAACGTTCTATGGACTATCGCTATCTTCTTTCCAGATTAACAAACAACGAATTTCTAGCAAAATACAAGTGTTAGGCAAAATTGAAGAGAGGAGTCGCAAGCTGTTCTGCATAACACATCAACTTTTTTTCTATCGCAAGTCTAACAGTATGAAGAAGTTTAATAAAAGTGAGATTCTTACCGCATCGAGGACCTTTTCGCCAAGGTATTTGAATCCGTGCAGCGTGGACCGCTTGTGCGAGTATGCGTGCTGCTACAAAGATATGCTATGCTGACAATGTAGATTGCACTCCTTCACCTGTTCCCAAGTTCACTAACAAGGCCTGTCTGGCAAAATATGCGTTAGGCAAAATAATAGAGGGGAGGAGCAAGCTGTTGCGCGTAGCGCTAAAAAACAAACTGCTTTTAATCGCGTATAACAAAAAGAGAAATCTGAATACTTACATCGGACAGGTGCCGGAGACAATCCGCGTGCACCTTCCTTCACGCTCTTCCCTTTCTCTCTTCTCTTCTCTCGTCATCTAAACGTTGCGTTTAACATCTTAAGGTGCGTGTCTACGAGAAGGAATGCACTCTGTTCCACGTCGAAGTTTGTCGTTACTGGTCAGTATTGTTGCCATTGCCAAGTGTAAGATATTTCATCTACATCGATTTTTGCACTTGTGACTGAGACTCCTCTTTGTGAAATCTGGGGGTCATAGAGGTCAATTTCCCCATTTAGGTGCACTTGGCAGTCTCACCGTCTAATATGCGAGGTGTGCTAGACAACATTTCTGTGGTCTTTTGAACCAACAACAAAAAAACAAACATTTCCTTGATCGGACCCCAAAAAATTCCCAGCCCTGATGGTGGCCAATAGGCACATAAATAACCGAATGGTAGGCGCGGTATTGCTTGATTCCTTAATGTAACTCTAACATACCACGTAAACCTCATTCTGACGCTCCTTCTGTGTTGGGCGAGTGCTGTCCTTCCTCATTTCGTACACTCCTTGTAGCGTCATATGCGTAAGATCGGGAAGAGGATGGGATGCCTCAAGAAAAACACACGATGAATGCGTTTGCTATGTGGACAACAAAAGAACAACGAGCATCTAAATATAAGATATAGAAAAGTATAGAATAGTTTATCCGGTTTCAGTTGCCATCTTCGAAAATGTGGTCGAAGACATTGGCTGCGGGATCGCGAAGTGGTCGATCCGCGCGATTCCTTGGGTGTTTCTTGGTTATCCTATCGTTTCCTCTCGTTCCCACTCACCGCTTAGCTTCGACGGATGCCAGCAACGGCTTATCAGATCGGGTGCCAAAGTCATAGGCTCATGGCCCCTCCTTTTTTCTCCTTGGTGATTGTCATGTGAAAAAAATGTAGGTTGAGATGGAAGATGACTCCCTTGGCAATGAGACGGCCAAGGGAGGACCCACCCTTCGATGTTGAAGAAGAGACGCATTGTTTGCTGCAGAGCATTTTCTTGTTTCAGTAGTAGCTAATGGCTAAATAAGGCTACAACATACAACAAAGTAAATAACAACAACTACGTATATTGCCAAAACAACAAATTTTCGGCATGCGCATCATGTATGAACAACCATCATCAGGAAAAAAACGGATGGAAACATATGCGCGTAGAAAATAGCAAAAAACCGGCAAAAAACACCGTTTTCTTGAAACAACGAAATCGTTGTTGCTCTCTTGTATCATATACTCACGGATCACAAGGGTGGTTGTCCAAAAGTGATTGCGTTTGACTTTGCTATTCCATCATTCTTGTGCAACTGCATACTTGACATCCACCCTGTACTAACGTGTCCGTATATCCATTTGCCATTCGTTCGTATATCCCACTTTCTAATGTTTGACGGGAAATTCCACGTGCGCACTTGTATGACTTGAAAAAAGGCAAGGCGGCAGTCGATTCCCATGCCACGATGAACGAAGCACTTGGCCATGACGAAGTACTTGGCCATGACGAAGTACTTGGCGTCGTGGCGACACCCATGCACTTCCGAACATCCGTGTTACTCTTCATATTCTTCCGGAGATACGCAAGTGACCAGCGGATCATCTTCATTTCCATTGCATGGAGGGAGTTCCCGAGGGCTCTTGTTGTCAGCCAGCATTCCCTTCCGTACAGGGCCGACTGTTCCTGTATATTTTCGACTTCAGCCGGACGAGTGTCTTCTTTTTTCACGAGACACAGTCATTTCCCTCCAATTCGGTGAGTAGTGATGCATCGGGGAGAGTGGATCCGTGATGCGCCAGTTTGAGGTAGGTGAAATCGCTCGCTGTAGTGAGCTGCCTCCCGTACATAATGATAATGGGCGAGGGGACTGCGCATATTGACGGCATACATTTCGTCTTGTCCAGACCGAACCTCATTCCGAATCGCATGTCTTTCCACCCTTGAGGCAATCTTCTGTTCTTCGTGTACCGCATAACGCCATTTGCGTACTTAGAACAAATTGTGGCAGTGTTGGATGTCCCTTGTCACTGTGTTTAGGCAGAGGATGAACAGTAAACGGGACCGGGAGGAGCCTCGATGGATTACCACATTAACGTGGAACGCGGGGAGCGTCCGCAGACTGAACATTTTTAATAAAAAAGAGCCTTAAATAGCACAAAATAATGCTGCAGTTAAAAATGCGATTTATCTCTGCTGCGATATATTCTTGTTTCTATTTGTAAAAAAAACTTACGAAAAAATGGGGTCCGGACAAGAGCGGGAGGCGCGGAAGGCTTATCGGAAGGAACGCAGGCAAGAAAATGAATAAAATACTTGCAATTATCTTCCACGTTAAAAATAGCTTAAAATGGGGAAAATTGCTACCGAAAAGGTATTCACGCGACATTTCACTTTGTCTGAGTAAGCTCGGACGACCGTCTTACAAACGTTTGTCGCTTCGGCGGCAGGTGCACTTTGGGTCTAGCGGAAAGTGCTACGGACATGCCCAGACCCTTTTTTCAATGATAAAAGTGTTATATAAAGTATAAAAACTTTAAAAAATTGACGGTTACGTTCCCTTGGAACACTGTTACGAGAACCAACTTTCGTCGCAGGCTTGTGTGTGGCACGCGCCGTCGGATTTTTCTTCTGGAGTGCTCTTGGCACGGCCGAAACGATCTTTCTGCTTCGCAGAACCTAAAGCCACTGACATATAATATGGCAACTGTACGTGTTTCCCAAGAAATCTTAGAACAATATGAATGCCAGAGCCATTCTTTTTCTCTCCAACCTCTTGTTCTTCTTTTAACAAACAAGATAACCTTTGTCACTTACAAGTTAGCATTATTCAATAAACAAGAAAATCTTAGTCACTTACAAATTAACGTTAGTCATTCCAATTAAAATTGCAGCAAATTATTTACTGATAAACTGAAAATTAGTCAACCATTCATTTTCTTGCCTGCGTTCCTTCCGATAAGCCTTCCGCGCTTCCCGCTCTTGTCCGGACCCTTTTTTCCTAAGT
>JACMIJ010001924.1:0-10786 GCA_014805365.1 Koerneria luziae | reverse complement strand
ACAGTCTAATCTCACTTACTAACAATAAGTTGCCAAAACAATCTAACATACTTACTTTAACACGTATACTAATAAAGGTTACCGCCCCGCAGGCTATGAGGCCTTGATTCGGGAGGACTTTACTTTACTTTACTAATAAAGTTCACGTTAATATTTTAATATACTCCAAGAGGTGGGTCTTCTCTCTTATGTCCCCATTGATCAGATCACGCCCCCTCCTTCTCATTGTCAGTGAAAGTATCATAGAACCCCGGATGTTTGCAAATGATAAAACAAATCGTTACTTCCGTGCATGAGTGAAGGAAGACTAACGGCACCTTGTAGAGTTCGTGCACGTATAGATACGACTTCCTCCTGCAATTGAAGACACATACGAACTTGGTCGTTCATTGACGGCTTAGCCAATGCTCTAATTATGAGTCCTAAAACTGATGATCAAACCAAAGCAATGCCAATCAACCTTCGCGTATTCAGGGTATTGCGCCTCCGCGCAGTCCTAAAAAGGCCAGGAAACTAGTGTAACTCATCCTTTGAAGAAGTAGTAAACACACTTCTCACTATATGCCCGAATAGTCTTATTATATCCCTTTTCTAATAACATGAAGGTAATAATGGCGCTTACTCGAACGTACTGTACCAAAACGTATCGTTAGGTGCGAGTTTGCTGCCGCATGGCTTGTGTGACGCGACAATAACGGCGATTTTCGATCCGTATATTTCGTGTAGATCATTATACCGCAGCAGTTGACGATTTTGCTTTCTGAACGTTTTAACAGTCATTATTGGCTTATGTATTTGCTTCGTCGGGGGTTGGCCTAGTCGGTTGCGTGCCGGACCACAAATCAGAGGGTCCCGATCGATAACCTTTGCTGTCACCCGAAGACAAGGGGCTAAGAAATAAGGGTAGAAGTGGTGAAAATAAGGTAGCCAGGACTCAGTCCACTGGGTATGATATTATTAGCTTATCTGACTCCGTTCTGTACAAATATCCGACTTTCACTATATAAATTCAATATTGTAAGCGTATTCAACTTTTTCACAGTTCAATGCAATTCATGATCTAGTAGAACGCTATAGGTTTGCACCGAAATTGAATACTTTGTCAATTCTTGTAATTTGAAAGAAACCTAACAATAAGATGTAGTCATGTAGTGACGGTCGGATATTTGTACAGAACGGAGTCAGATAAGCCAATAGTACTCAGGCTGGGGCTAGTCTTATCTCGATGGGAAACCAAACAATTCTCCCCCACGATGGGCGGTGATTACCGTGGGGGAAGTGCTTTTATCGTCACTCTACTCAATTTGTGAGAAAATAAAACACTCACTTATCGTCGCATACCGACATTTCAAGTTGAAATTCATAATCGCCAGAAATATTTTTAAAGGGAGTTAACAGCATCGGCAGTTTGTGGTTTGTGTTTTCCTTGCGAACGCACATATTGCTCTGAAAGTACATCTTTTTAGTACACAGAGAGAAAATTGACTGAAAATTGACTGCAATCGCACATAGTCAATTCTATGTTGGGTAGTCGACAACACGGGGGCTCAGAAATTGACTGATATAATACAAGATAGTCAATTGATGCAGTCAATTACCGCCCTTTTTTCTCATCACTCGACAATTTCGCGGTTGTTTACCGTTTCTGTCACCCGATCAGCGCCTATATCGCAAAAGAGAAACCAAATAATAAGACTTAGTCTTACAGTGACAGTGTCGTTTATTTTGAACTCCTAGGACGCTTACACACTTGTGAAACGGCACATGCGTGCTCAAATTTGCGCAATTGGTAAGAAACATAACAATAAGATCTGGTAATAGATCAACAATCGGATATCATGATAGTACAGAACGGAGGCAGATACTGTAATAATAGTAACTCGCAATAGTAAACTGTAATTATTCTCTTTCTTTTGGCCTCCGCCCCCCCCCCCAATTAATCTAAATTAATAAAAATGATAAAAGTACGAACGTTGCATGCTTCGAGCATGATTTCCGTCGTACTGTCTCGATGAAATTTCGTGTACTTCATGGAGAGCGTCTTGTTGTTTTGTCTGAACACACACATACACACATCATGTGCAATGTGTAAGGAAAATGTACAATTAACTTACCTGACTCCGTTCCATACAAATATCCGACTGTTGCTATATAATGGTACCTTATTGTTAGGTTTCTTTGTAAAGACACAAATTTGTTAAAGCATTCAATTTTTTTGCAACACTATGCTGCTATCCAAGTTTTGAACGTGCCTTGAGCTGTAAGCAATTTGAATAAGTTTACGAAATTGATTGTGGAGCGGCAGTCGGACATTTGTACAGAACGGAGTCAAGTATTCCAATAGTAAAGGCTATCTGACACCATGTCTGACTTAATGATATTCGTCGAATATCATTATGTTATTGCTACACGACACCAGCATCCATTCGGTGCACCACTACATATATATTATACTCACGAAAACGCAAAATAAACTGTTCCGATAACAAAAGTTCAAATACATGTCTTCGGCCATAGTTAACAGGAATTTTTGAGTACCACTGTGTACGTTTAGCAACGAATAACTGTGTAATCACAGCAATTTTGTGTCTGCTAACTTATCGGACAAATTCGTGAGAGCTATAACTGTCCCTTTCCCTACAGCGAGAGCGGAGAGCTAGCCGGTTAGCGAGTAAAGAGAAAGAGAGTGGGTTACTGCACCCAAAGGAAACCCAAACTTTAACTAGGTTTCCCTAACAATAAGTCTAACTAGTAGACTTATCACTAAAATTGATTTTCTAGTGCGTTCAAGCAGAAACCGTATGCGGAAAATAAATACTTACAGGAAGAACATAAAACAGTGATAGACATGCGGGTTCCCGGGAATCATCGCCGTCGTTACGCCCGGCGACAAAGCGCAATTACGAGAATCCGCGTGCATCGAAATGTTGTACATTCCTGAAGTGCACATTGTTGCATTGCTTTAGTAAAGTATTATAAGATTGAATTGTTAATGTATTGCTTTATTTTTATTTACTAAATTATACTACGGTCGCATAGCATGGATTGATGAACTATGTTTGTCAGAAGAGTCTACTTTCACTAGGAGGGTAGGGGCGTGGCCTACAGCCCTGATTGGTTAGATCACTTTCTCCCCCCCCCCTCTGTCAAGATGTTCTGCCCCTCTCAGTCTAAGTATAATAATATATAACCCTGTGGCTATGATGCCATAAGTTGTCAATGCAGTTGTAAACTGGACAGTATAGCTTGCCTGTCTTCAATCGAAAGCCAGTAAGGAATTCCCTGTGCAGATTCACAACAATATCATGATCTTCACCTTTGAAACTGAAAATACCAGTTGTATTGGTATGAAAGCACAACAATTAATGCGCGGACAATGAATGACACAGAACCGAGTCCTAGACAATATTCGGTATATATTCTAGACTTGTTTGCCAATCGACGGTTCTGGTTCTACCTCCACTGAGGGGAGTGAGGGGCGTGGCCTCCCGCCCTGACAGGGAGAAAGAGGTGGTCTGACCAGTCATGGCGGGTGACCACGACCCCCTTTCCCGCCCCCTCAATGGAGGTAGACCCCAATCGACTATTGCAAGGGGATTTTATCCGACACTCGACCGTTGAATGTACATACATATAGGAGAGTGTCGAAAGAGTGGATATAAACAGAATCGATAAAATCACCTAGCAAGCAAATAAAAATACGATCTGTGTCGCACGGAAGAACCCTAACAATAAGTTGTAAGTATTTATAGCCACAGAAATATTAGCCTAATTGTAAGATTTTGAGTGTTTAAAACTCTCCAAACTGCTTGAGTGTTCCAAACACTCAATTTTCTCAATAAGATAATCCGATCGTACCGAACGGCGCAAAATGTCGTTGTCGGAACATTCGTGCCCGACAGTCCGAATCCGGTTTCCACAACGCCAGGCGGCAGGGACAACGATTCCGTCTTCGATGCCACATGCTAAGGATAATGATCGCAAGACTGCGGGTGAAAGAGACCCGTCACTTCCACGAAGAATGCAAGTGTCTTATAAAACAGTTGTCTTTGCTTCCCCTTACACTAGCTATCGACGAAAAGCTTCAAAACGCAATACGGAAAGGTATGCCACGGTTTCCGACCCCCTTAAAGAAGGTGTAAACTCACTTTTTAAAGTACTATGTCCCCGATAACCATAGCTTACCCTTGGTGTGGTTGACACTTCTGTAGCTTGTTTAGTGATATAAATGACAATTGGGTGTTTTATGAGGCTTGAAAGACAGAAAATCGTCAAAAATAGCATGTATCTATGCCCCATTTATTCGTGTTTCACAACAAACATAAGACTCGGGCATCGTAAGAAAAAAGTGCGTTCACTCCTTCTTTAAAGGGGAGGCAAAACCACAATTTCCTTACATAGTTACCCCCTCACAGAATTTGAGGATCACGCAATGCTGTTTTTTTAGAGACTAACGATTTTGTAGCGCCTTTAAGTCACTAGCATTCAATTGCATTCAATGTTTCTTATATCATAATGGCAAATTATCCTTTTTGTGAATACGCAACTTGTTCACATATGTTCAAAAACCAACCAAAAGCACCAGGAACCCCAAGTACGCCAAGCAGCCGGTGGCATTGCCGAAGGCGAGCTTCTTGATGCCATGCGCATTGTAGTGGAACACTCGACGCAGTGTCGGAAAGAACACAAAGGCCATGAACAGCAACACGCACGTCGTCATCAGGTACTGCATCGACTGAAAAAAACCTTACTATTGGAATATATAACTCCGTTCCATACAAATATCTGCCTCTGTATATTCAATTTTAAAAGTGTATTCCAAATTTTCACCATTCATAGTAGTTCTTATGAAATGATACGTATTTTGGAAATTTTTTTTTGAATATCTTAACAAATTTGTGTAAATTAAGGAAACCTAACAATAAGATTCGATCAAACAGTAACGGTTGGACAATTGTACAGAAGGTAGTCAGGAAAGAGAATAGTACACACAGAAAAAAATGACGAAATAAAATGACTGCGAAACGCTCCAAGTAATTATATGTCTTAGCATTAAGTCATTTATATGACTTAATTCGCAAAATAAAAGTCATTTGAAAGTCATTTTATTTTACGAAATAAGTGTTTTTTTCTCTGTGTATTAAATGTATAGTCTAGTCTAGTCTAGTCTAGAACAGTGTAGATCAATTTGAAACAGTCTAGACAAGTCTAGTCCAGCTGGTAAAGTATAGTTCAATCCACTCACAGTCAACGCTTCTCTGGGAATCCGAACGTTGCCAAGGAGTTTTATCGCGTCCTGCAAATAAATTGTCTGTAAGACTATCAAAAGTGAAATCGAGGCGAACAGAAAAATTCTTGAGTGTTTAAAACACTTAAAATTTGAAGATACATTTTTCCAGAGCTGTTCCTCACGTACCACATGATTACGTTGATTGGCGAAGCTGTAGAGCATGATCCAGCATGGGATGAGTCGAATGCAGACAAAGCTTAGTTGCTGCATCTGAAACAATGCACTCAGAGAAAGATCAAATAATCCTGAATAGCGTTTGAGTGTTTAAAACACTCATGTTTTCAGCGTTAAGTATTTTGTACTCATATTGAAACGAAAAATGAGTGTTATAGACACTCAAGCATGGCCACAGTAGCGAGAAACTGGAACGAACGTGGTAGATATTCGCAACGAAGGCTTGATTGAACTGCGGCGAGATGACGCGGTCCATAAAGGTCTGCGTGTACTCCCATTGGCCGTCCTGACGGGCTTCTGAATTATGAATACAGCGTCCGAACAAAAAAAATCAGTTTCTACTGAGCGAGTTCGGGCGTGGCCTCCCACCAGGGCTGTGCTTTTTTCGGTTTCACTTTTTTCGAGTTTTCGGTTTTTTCGGGTTTTGGCGAAAAACATTTTTCGACTCGAAAAACGAAAAAAGCTGAAAATTTTTCGATTCGAAAAAAATCATGAAAAAAATGAAAAATTTTTGCAAATTTTCGTTCAAATCAAAAATTTCATTACTTCACAGACCACAGTGAGTAAGCCAATTGTTCAAAAAACTGATCAAAAACGTATTAGAATTCACTAAGGAGATGCCTGCTGTATCCCAACGGGCTGAGCACACAGTTCGTTGTCGTAAAACGAAACTTTTAGACCAAAAACGTGTTAAAATTATTTTTCGGTTTGTGAAACCGAAAATTTTTCGTTTTTCGGTTTTCGAAAAAAAATTATTTTTTCGAACAGCCCTGCTTCCCACCATGCTCACTAAATGAAATGCTCGGTGGAACCGCGATCCACTCTTTTCCTCGGTGGACCAACCAAAATCCACCGAGCTGCCACCAAATCACAACGGTAGAGGCCATTATAAAAATGACCCACCATTCTCCACGGTGGGATAGCCGTGGGGAAAGGCGGTTTATCGCGGCTCCACCGAACATTTCGCTTTGTGAGTGACTGGTCTACCCCTCCCCCTGTCAGGGTGGGCTAACAATAAGCAATACCCAAAAATCAACATGTGGGATTTCAGAAGTATCTCTAGCGTTAGGCTTTCTCGCTCTACGTAAAATTATGCCACCTTGCACTATTGCACAATTTCCGTCAAACCTTTTTTCGACTTCTTCCGCTTCGTTTCTAGCGTTTGTTCGTCGAATTCTTCAACATTGATCTTTTGCTTCCTAATGTCCTGATATGTTACTGAAAACGAGGTCCCGACTTGTATTACTTCTTGATATATTCGTAATTCTGTCTTGGAACAATCATCTGTTGGAAGTGATCATTGAAAACATTATACTATTGGCATACCTGATTCCGTTCTGTATAAATCTCCGTCTGTCTATTTATAATGTGTATTTATATGTATCTTATTGTTAGGTTTCTTTCCAATTTACCATATTTACTAAAGTGTTCAAGTTTTTTCACAAAATTATGTCCTTTCATAAGCTTATGAATCGGTACTGAATTGTGCAAAAAACTTGAATACACTCACAAAATTGAATATATTACGGCAGTCGCATATATGTACAGAACGGTGTCTGATATTCCAATACTACACAATATCCGACTGTCACTATACATTCAATCTTGAAAGCGTATCCAAATTTATCATCATTCAAGGCGGCAGGTTGACAAGCTTGTGACACGACAGAGTAGCGAAACGTTTAAATACTTTAGCAAATGTGTATGATTAGAAGGAAATCTAACAGTAAGATGTGAGTGTTCAACGACAGTCGGGTACAGAACAGGAGTCAGGTATGCCAATAAAAGTAAAGTACACCCGATTCAAGGCATTATTGCCTGCGGGGCGGTAACCGAGGGAGCCGGGCCGCTGTGGGACATTATGTCCGGAGTGCCTGCTGCTATGCAATAGTAACCGCACATTTGACATTGTGACAGATTCTGGAAAGCTTGGCGCCTATCTTAAAGAAGGCCGGAAACCGTCATTTCATTCGTAAAAAAAGTGTTCATAACGAATGTTTTATTGACCCACCACTTTTGTGTTCAGGTAAGGTGTCACATAAGCAAATTCTTCGGTAAGCTGACGGTTTCCGGCCCCTTTAACTCTCTTGTGAGTTACAATGCGATTTGAATTCCAACTGCGAGTATAATGATGATTAGAAGAGTCAAAATATGGCATATGCATGTAGATGTTCAAGAAAAAAAGACTGGTCCCGTTTTTCTAATGTTTCAGACAAAAGTTTAGACTACATATACGAGATCGGGAAGATGCCCTTGCTTCATCTTTGAATAGAATATAGTTTCATCGTCAGTTCGGCGCCGCCAAGAATAAGAACCCCGCCTGAATACGAACCCTCGAACAAAGGATAATCAAGTGTGCGAACAATGTTCCAGGCTTTTTATCCAGGCGATTCTTACTGTTGGTATATCTGACTCCATTCTATACATACAAATGCAGTTTTCTTAGCGCATTCAATTTTGTTACAGTTTATAGCCTGTTCACAAACTTACTAACTAGCCTAGTATTACACAAGCTTAAATGTTTTGGCGAATTTGTGTAGTTGAAAATACACCTAACAATACGAGTGCATTACACAGTGACAGTTTTATACAGAACGGAGTCAGGTATGCCAATGGTACTTCGGCTGTTCGTATATTTTGCGATAAGAACCCTCGGAACCTTAGAGACCATAAGAACCCGTTTTTAAGGACCCTTTATAGTTCGTCAACTCACATCGAACCGCTTCGTAATACACTAGTGCCGCTTTCCACGCGAGACCGCGCTCCAATTTCAGACTGTCGGGATTTTGCAGCTCCCGCGAACTGTACAGTATCGTGCCGGCAGCGCCAAGCAATAGAACTGCGATCGCTGAAATTTGTACTGCAACTTTCAGTCGTGTACTGCAAAGACTGAAAAAAACCTCAATCTATGTCGAGTCTAAACTAGAACAGTCTAGATCAGTCTAGACCAGTCTAGATCAGTCTAGTTCAGTTTACTTCAGCCTAGTTCAGTCTACGAGACAAAGGAATTCGACCGATTTCGAGACCGAAACATCATGAAAATGGGACCGAAACTACTTCTCACATTCAAATTTTCAAAATGCAATACAGTAGCGCTATACATTTTTCATTCAAACAGGGACTTCGCTCGGCCGCAAATTTTTTGAATGCTTGTACTTGCCGTGTGTCGGGCAAACCATTTCACAATGTACTCGTCAACAGAGATAACAAACACGAAGACAAATACTACTCGCATTTACATATGAACCAGTTCTGTGCAAATACCCGACTATCGCTTTATATTCAATTTGTCACCGTATTCAAGTTTATCACAGTTCAGCACAGGTTTACAAGGGTGTGAAATGAAAGCTTGTGAAGAATTTGAATATTTTGGTAATTTTTAGTAATTGAAAAGAAACCTAACAATAAGATTTGATCATACAATAGCAGTAAATATATATTTTAGGATATGATACGGACATTTGTACAGAACGAAGACAGATACATATGCCAACAGTATGTAGTTTTCCCACAATCTATTCAATTCTCTTGTGCACAAGTTATTATAGCTTTCCTCACGTTGTAAGCGCACGCTCACTTTTTCACTTTTAAGTATTTCACAATCCCAATCAAATTATAAGTATTAAAAACGCCCAAGCATCATAGAGTGTTTTAAACACTCAAAAATCGAGGCAAATTTTTCTTAGTCATACCGGGGACGTAGTCGTAGAATGCTCGCACACTGTCCATGTACAGAATCGACGCGGCCGCCGTCCATGCGCCATAGGAGATCGAAAATACAACGGCCATTACGCGTTCGCGCTGATCCGGTCGAGCCAACCTTGGCAGCTGAAATGTGATCCCTAATTTCAACCTTGAAATT
Organism: Koerneria luziae; assembly: GCA_014805365.1. NCBI lineage: Eukaryota > Metazoa > Nematoda > Chromadorea > Rhabditida > Neodiplogasteridae > Koerneria > Koerneria luziae. The sequence goes on along the minus strand of JACMIJ010001924.1, from coordinate 1,460 downwards.
TCAAATTTCAACTTACAAATGAGACATTTACCCCGTAATCAGAAGGCGTATTCTCCAACAAACAATGCCCGGCCAACGTGGTTCTTCACCGAGTCGATGCAAACAATGGTTAGTTGGATTGATCTTACAATTAGCACAAAAGCATCTCCTTTGTGTTTGCTGTCTTTTCCTATCTATGCAAGCGTGTTCAGTGTGATGGGGCGTGGCTTATTAACGATGGATTAGACCCATTAACATTCTCTTATCTATGGAAACGTGTTCAGTGTGCCACGTACCTAGCAATTCAAAGGCAAAGTCTACCATATTCAAGGCATTTCGCCTTGTCCTGAGAAAGCCAGGACGTTGTTGGGCTATTTAGTTCCGAATGTACCCGGTCCTTCACACGGTGTCATCCCGGGAGAAATGACAGCTTGGTTTTTGTAGCGACGCTGCCGGGGATCGAACCCGGGTCTTCTGTATACCGCTTACCTGATCGGTGATGAATCCGACGAAAAACATCGAGCAGTTCAGGTATACACATCCATTCAGCAGCATCACCAACTTCAGGAAGAAATCACCGCCAGTCGGCAGCAACACGCGTAGCACGTCCAACACCTCGACTTAAAAGACGTTAATTTTTCAGGGGGCGTGACCTCCCATCATGATTGGTCGGCCCACCCTCATGACAGGGAGGAGTTAAAGGTGTAAAGTTGTGAACGAAATGTGTGCATAAGAGACCCGTAGCATACGTGAGGGGGCAACTGTATAAAGAAGGGGTGATTTTTGCCTCCGAGGATTCACGGTTTCTGGCCCCCTTAAAAACGCAGGGCGTAAAACGAACAACGCTGTGCGTAACGCCAATGACGTGAAACTGACCGACAAAGGCCGCGGCAACGAGTCCGAAGAGCGTGCGGAAGCGCCCAAACGTGTTATCCGCCAGCAGGGCGACGATAAATTGCGTGGTGAAGCCGACCGCTGCACCGAGCACGTACGTACTTTGTCTGAATGGGCAGAGGCTCTCATTCTTATTTTGTCGTTGTATGAAACACTCAAAATTTGAGTGTTTTATACGCTCTGCAATACAAAAAAAAGAATTTTGTATAGCGAGGAGGAACACTAAAAATAAGATGTGAATATTTCTACTTTAATTTTAAGTGTTCTAAGCACCCAAGCTTCGTTGGGGGGTTGCTTGAGGCGTATTTTCTCTGCAGTATCACACTTGCCCATGGACCGCCGACTTGAAAGCACAAGTAAATTGCGTTTCTGATATTCAAGAACCTTTTTTGAAAATGCTATGGTTAGTGACCGATGTTATGGCCAGGGGGTAGGGGAAGGACTGAATAGGACGGGAGGACACGCCCCCTCCCCTCTCCGTAGAAAACCGACCATTGGGGTCTACATCCACTGACAGGAGGGGAAGCCGTGGTCTGACCAATCAGGGCAGGTGACCACGCCCACCGCCCGCTGAGTGGAATATACCC